>ML439684.1:42544-109410 GCA_005239525.1 Nicotiana knightiana | reverse complement strand
GTTTATGATTGATAGAAACAACTAATCAAGCTATATGAAGTATCCGAGAAGTAAATTCACCGACGGGGGAAACCATAACCTTATATCTTTATTACAATTGTTTACACCGTACCGTAGTTAATATTTAGTTTTAATCTTTAGTGTTAGTAATTTAAATAACATCAAGTGAAAGTTGAGTATTCTAACAGCTTGCTTGATACGTAAATTCCATGTGGGATCGACTCTGGGCGTAATACCTCGGATTATATTTGCAACGCCCGCTTAGTCTTTTATTAGACATAGTTGAGCGTGATCACCCAGCTAGACACCATGGCCAAACAGATAAGAAAGTTGACCTTAGCCAAGGTCCAGATCCAACTATCATGAGTTTGTGACTTTTGTGGAATGGATCATCCAATGCATGAGTGTCCCTCGACTTCAGATGAAGTGGTAAATGTTGTGGGAAGCTTTGAAAGAGGCAACTACCAAAGTGGCAATACTTTTAACTCCAAGGGAAAAAGGCATCCAGGCTTTTCGTGGAGTTCACCAAGAGGTAATCTGAACTCATGGAAACAGAATAATCCGAGACCCAAGGGATAAGGAGCTCCAGTATTTCAAAATCAGCAGGCAGCAATACCAGCCTCCACAGTCTAATCAGTCTATCATGGAAGATTTGATGAAGGACTTTATAATTAAGACAAATGAGAGGCTTGAAACTCATGGCACAACTTTCCATGAACACGGTATAAACATTTGAAATATGGAAACATAGATGGGAAAACTTGTTAATCTATTGAACAATAAATGCGGTGTCCTGAGAATTGGGAAAGTATTGAAGGACCCCATAGCAAAACAAAAGGATGAGTTGATGGAAATACAAGTAGAGATTATGGAGGAGTAGAAAATAGCAACAATCAAGAAGGTGAAGTGAAGGTAGATCCAGATGATGGTCTGAAGAAGAAGGTGAGGACTAGAGCTCTTAAAAAGAAGAAGGATGAGAATTCAATGAATGAGGAGATTGAGGAGAGAAAATATATGCCTGCTCTACCTTTCCCTCTGAAGCAAAGAAGAGAAAAGCTGGACAAAAAATTTGGGCATTTTCTAGAAGTGCTCAAGCAGGTGCATGTTAATCCACCTTTTAAGGAGTTACTCTCTCAAAATCTAGAGTATGCTAAGTACCTGAAGGAGATATTGTCAAACAAGTGTAAAGTGGAAGAGACATCCGTTGTCAAGCTCGTAGAGCAATGTAGTGTTGCCAAATAAGCTCCCTCAAAAGTGTGAAGATCCAGGAAATTTTACTATACCTTGATCTGTAGGAAGTACTAAATTTGAAAAATCTTTGTATGATTCAGGTTATTCTATTAATCTTATGCCTTTTTCCATTGTAAAGAAATTGGAGGGAGAGATTTGAGAAATTAGATCTATACATGTGTCTTTGTAGCTAGCGGATCGGACCACAATCATACCTGAAGGAATAGTCGAAGATGTGCTAGTTCGGTGGATAAGTTTGTGTTCCTTGTGGACTTTATTGTGGTGAATATGGAAGAGAATAGGAAGGTCCCTATAATTTTAGGGAGACCCTTCTTGACTATTGGCAGAGCTATTCTGGACATTCAGGAAAGGCAACTCATGCTAAGAGTGAGGAAGAAGGGATGGTTTTCAAGATGGAGGAAGCAATAAGGGCACTTAGAGACAAGCTGACTGCATACTATGAATTCAAGGTAAGGGCCCTAAAAGAGCGAGATGGAGAGGGTAAGAATGAAAAGTGTGGGGTGTAGCCGAAGAGGGCAGAAAAAAAACTTTCAGTATCGAATTAACTTGAATTCAGACATAAACAAGATAATTCAGGGGAGTTTCCTTTACCTCTTGATTTTTATTTGTGTCTCATGGGGACATGACACAATTTAAAGTGTGGAGTGGGGGATGTAAATATGTATATGTGTATTTTTTTTCCTGTGTGCTCTCGCTAACGTTATTTGAAAAAAAAAAGTTGACTTTTCCCGACGATGGATTTCCTCGACTATCTTCTTGAGGGATTAAAATTGATTTTTTTGTCGTTAATTTCTATTTATTTTCGTAGGTAGTGTAATAATTCCCTTTATTTTTTTATTTATGTCGTGGTTCATTTCCAATGGTTCTGCTTGAATTAGGTAAGGTTAGTTTTTCTTTTGTTAGGAATAGGAAAGTCTTGTGCTATGGTGTTAAATGGATATAGCTATTCTTAATTCTGTTATGCCTTGATAATAGTGAGCGCTTTATTTGTGATGCCTAGGCTCATTGCTTGACTCATCTATAAGTGCCTTAATTTGTTTTATCTCGGATTTGCTTAACCGTTTTGACTAGAGAGTCGTGATAGATCTGATCCTAAGTGAGTTATCTACCAATGTGCGTGTGAGGTGTTTGTGATATTCTGTGCATGTCAGTTGATGTCTAGAACTTTCCCAGTGCATTTGAAAAGTGAAATAACTGTCTTGTTCAGTTTAGAAAGTGAAAGAGGCGTTTCTTTGTTGAGTTAAATACATGTTTTTACCTAATTAATGTGTATTTTAGTTAGCCCCTTTGAGCATGTGATCCTATTTTCTTTGGCAACTATCCCCTTTTGTTTGAATTGACTATCAATTGAATCTTTTAGCTCTCTTGAGCACTTGAAATTGTTATGAGCTTGTTAAAGCAAAGTGGACGTAGGGCTGGCTTTTGGTTGGAACATAGAAATTTAGATAAAGATGCACTGTTTGAAAATTATGAGAGACTCTTGTAAGGAATTGAAATAAAAAAAAAGTGAATTTGCTTGAAGAAAAAAACCAGAACTTTGAAAAAGAAAAAAAGAGTTTGTGTATGTAGTATAAAGAAAAAAAAATGATTCCTTGCTAATGGTAGTCTCATCTTGTTTGTGCTTAAAGAATTTGGAAGCTTTTGGCTAGTATGTTATGACGGTTGGGTGTGGTACACCAAACATTTGGGGTTTTAAAATGTAAAACTGTATGTATTAAAGTGCTTAGGGAGATGTAGTCACTATTATCCAAATTGTATACTACCCATCCCGCAGCCTACATTATAACCAAAATAAATTCCTACTTGATATTTGACTGAATGAGCTCAAATTAGTAGGGTATTACACTATGGGAAAGTCTATGGTACATCTTCTCTGGCACATTAATATTATTTCCAAGAGTGACTGAATTCTTTTTTATCTCTAGCTCCTATTTGTTCTTGAATTTTATTATGTGTGGAACTACTCTCTATTTTTTGTGTGAAGTCACATGATTTACAAAGGAACGGTAATGTCGTTGACCTTTGTGTTAGTGTAAGTGAGAAGGCTGTGAAAAATATTTGGTGATTTTGGGTCGGGTCTTGAGTCTAGGATGTTAATATATGGTGCTTAGTCTGCTTTAAATATTATTGGCATGATGAGTTAAATGAAGTTATTTGATGAAAAATTCGGCTCTATATGAAGTATAGTTTGATTGCTCGAGGACAAGTAATGATTAAGTGTGGGGTGATGATGGTAGGCTAGAAACTCACGTTTTAAACTATATTTTGCACTATAATTACTACACTTTGATTGTATTTGAGGCTAATTGTTACTTCCGCCGTTCCAGTTTATGTGAACTTATTGACTAGGCACGGGGTTTAAGAAAAAATAAAGATTTTTGAAATTTGTGGTCCTAAACAAGTCTAAAAAGGGGTCCAGAGTATTTGTGTGGTTATAAAAAATTCTCATTAAGGGTAGAATTGGATGTTTAAACTAAATTGTTTCCAAATTTAGAAAGGCTCATTTTTTTTTGGAACGGATCAAAAAGGAAATATGTTCACATAAACTGGAACGGAGGGAGTAGTAATTTATACTTATTACACGTGTTATATTGTATAGGATGTGATTTTGAGTTGAGAAGCAATTTTGGAGCTAAAATAGATGAATTGGAGCTTTGAAATTTGAGAAGAACCACAAAGAATTAAGCCAGGATCCTGTTCGTGGTTTGAGGACAAATATGGATATTAAAATTTGAGAAAGAACAATTATTTTGGAAAAAAATACACTACCGCCTTGCGGGGTGCGCCACGGGCGCGGGGTGATAGTGCAAAACCCCTCCAGAGTCAAATTTTTAACTCTATGAAAAACCCCATGTGATCGGCGCATTAGGCGAGGCTCTAGTACAAAATATTTTCCAAATTTTCTCACTTCAGCTTGAAAATGATAGTTTCATCCGGGCCAGTTTCTACATGGTATAAATACACCAAAAAATCAATTTTTAGCGGATTTTGACCTACAGGAGATTGGAAGAGCAATGAAGACTCAAATCACAAGGATTCATCACTCTTTCCTCGACTCAACACCCGAGTTTTTATTGAATTCATGTTTGCGTATTATTCAACTTTATTTGTGATGACTTTTTCTATGATTACGGAGTAGTTTACCTTAGGGTTTGATGAATATGGTGTTTTGATTTATATTTGTGGATTTTAACTCTAGTTCTTTGCATGAATTCGTTTATGGAGCTTTTAATTGAATGCACCTTTAGTCACCCGTTTATTTAGTCGAAAGAGGAATATTTTGGTGATTATCTTCGCATTTTTTGTTTGGTTTAATTCAATGATTCTGTCAAGTAAATGATGCAGAAAATCATAAGACTGAGAACAATTTGTATTCAGTAGTCGTATGTTTTCACACTGGTTACAAAGCCACAAGTAATTGCATTAATATAAGTCACAAAACAATCAAAAAACTACGCTAAGTATGCTAAGGGATAACTTCTACAAATGACTTAGAGTTCTACTACATACTATTACATTGGGTTCAGTAAAGTAGGTGATCTCAATACCCAAGAAGAAGTGTATAGGACCAAGATCCTTCATAGGAAATTCTTTTCCTAGTTCACCAATGATTTCTGAAATTAGTGTAGTGTGACTCCAATTGATAATTATATCATCAACATACAGAAGAAGCAGGACTGTGCCTCTTTTACAATGCATTAAAAACAATGAGGAGTCTGCCTTACTACACTTAAACCCAAGGTGCAGCAAATGTATGCTGAAGCTATCAAACTAGGCTCTAGGTGTCTGCTTAAGGCCATACACTGCTTTCTTTAGAAGACACACACTGTCAGGATGCCTAGGATCTTTGAAACATGGTGGTTGAATCATGTACACCTCCTCTTGTATATGTCCATGAAGAAATGCATCCGTTACATCTAGTTTCCTGATACACTAGTAGAGACTCGCAACTACTGAGAGAACTACTCTTATAGTGGTTGCTTCAACAACTGGACTGAAGGTTTCTTCAAAGTCTACCCCTTCAAGATGTGAATACCCTTTGGTAACTAGTCTTGCCTTGTACCTGTCGATGGATCCATCAGCCTTTAACTTGGCTTTGAATACCCACCTAGAGCCAACTATGTTCATACCAGGTGCCTTGGGCACTAGTGTCCAGGTCTTATTTTGGTGAAGTGAATTTATTTCCTCTTGCATAACTGCAAGCCATTTTGGTGAGCTAAGTGCCTCATTTATTATCTGTGGGTCCTTTGTTGCTACTAGACACATGTGAGCTAAGTGCCTCATTTATTATCTGTGTCTCGTTGGCATGTGTTTTGATTTCTTCCTTGTCACCATGTGATGCTTTTTGTGCATTGGATGTGTGATATGCTGGTTCAACATCATCAATAGGTTCTGCTTGTGTATCTTGATTAGATTCAGTGTTGAACCAATGAGACAAGTCAACTTCAAGCTGAATACCCTATGGATCATAAACTAAACAAATATTAGATTCAAAATATGCATTGTCCTAAGTTGAGCTATTTGATTCTTCACTTGATCCATTGGGTTGAGGTTCAACAGGAGCATCAGTAGTGATCCAAGGAAGTCTAGGAGTTGCTGCAGTCATGTGACCATCAGTTGCTGCAAGAACTGTTGCTAAAGGAGATTCAGCAGGCTAGTCAACTGTTGGTGTAGGGCCTGTAGCATTAGCAGGAGCATTAACTGGTGCATTGGCAGGAGCATCAGATGTGGGTTGATCACTTAGTGATGATCCATTCAACACTAGTGGTAGTGCATTCACATCAGTTGTGGGCTGATCACCTTGATCACTTAATGGGGGTCCATTCAACACTTTTTGTGAATTAGAAGAGTCCACATATGAGCTTGAGGTATCCAAGAACTTGGAGAAAAGCTCATAAAAGGTAGCAGGTGAGTAGGGTCACTTGAACTGTCTAGTGGTGCATCTGGTTGCACATAGGGCAATGTGTTTTCATCAAAGACCACATGTCTTGAGACAAAACACTCTCCTGGTAGTTGGGTGATAGCACCTGTAGCCTTTAAGAAGGCTACTATATCAATTAAACACACAAGGATAGGTCTTTGGGGAGAATTTTATTTTTTCTTTCAAGTAAGAAAAACACATGCATCCATACCTTTAGACTATTATATCGGGATGCTCTCTAAAGAGATTAAAGAATGGAGTTACCATTTGTAACACTGATGAAGGAATTCTGTTAATTAAGAATATAGCTATCAAGAAGGCTTCTACCCAAAGAAACTGTGGCAACTTTGCATGAAACATCAAAGTCAGACCTGTTTCTACTATATGTCTGTGTTTCCTCTCAGAGACTCCATTGTGCTAAGGTGTATGAGGACATGATATATTTCTAACAATCCCACAGTTATCTTGATGCTCAACAAATGCAGTACTATTGAAATCACCACCTCCATCACACTGAAAAATCTTAATAGCTTGTGAATTGTTTCTCAACCATTTTTTGAAACTTAACAAAAATGTCTTAGAATTCAGATTTTCTTCTTAGTGGATAGAACCATGTATATCTTGTACAGTCATTAACCAACACCACATAGTATTTCATATGTTGCGTTGACACCTGGACCCCAAAGATCATAGTGAATTTTAAGCAAAAGGATCTTTTTCAATTTTATTTCTCAATTCAAATGGAAGCTTACATCCTTTTTCTAGCTGACAACTAACAGTAGGGATTTTTTTCCAGTACTTGACATCAATACACTTGTTACTACTAAGAATCTTTAAAGACTTCAAACTAGGGTGTCCTAGTCTAGCATGCCAAATACTGTCTGTATTCTTCTACTCCTTTGATGCATTATTGTCCTCCAGTGAATATAGGTCATTCTTCTTAAATCCCTTGGCCAGAAGTCTCCCTGTGCTCTTTTCCTTTACAACAAAATCAGATTCATCAAAATTAAGTATACAAGAATTGTCCTTAGCAAGCTTACTAACTGATATCAGTTTCTTTTTAATCTTAGGGATAATAAGAATTTTCTTTACTTTAAGTCCAAATTTTGTTTTATTGCCAATATGTGTGATATCATGTTTTGAGTCATTCCTAACTATTATCTTATCAGTACCATTATAAGCTTGAAGGTTTGACAGATTACCTGTTGAACTGGTTATGTGACTACTTGCACCAAAGTCAACGTACATGGTTTCATCCTCAACCTGTGTATGCTGCAGGTTAACAACAGAAAAAGCATGTGGAAAGTATTCTAAAGCTTGGTAGGAATAGTCCCACCTGTGGAAGCATTTCAAGGCTGTGTGGTTGTTCCTTCCACATATTTAGCAGTTTTCCTTTCCTTTTGGTTGACTTGAATTTCAAGTGCTTATAGAAGCTTGATTAGTCTGGTTGTTACCTAGTCCTGTAGGTATAAAACCTCTTCCTCTTAAAGCGAAGTTTGAATTTCCTCTTCTGTTAGAGTAACCCCCATGACCTCTTCCTCATTGAGCAGCAAAATCCACATTGTAGCCTTGTTGAGTCATTTTTTCTTCATCTTCTCTCATGTCAAATCCTTTAAGAGCATTGACAAACTAGTTCAGGGTAGGATATGAAGCCTTTCCCAACATGACAGTTCCAAAGGTCTTGTACTTTGGACCAAATCCTCTAGCAATGTTGATCACTTTGCTATCTTCATCAACATTCTTGTGTATGGCTGAAAGACCATCATATATGCCTTTAAACTCCTATAGATATTCATCAAGCCTTTTGGTTTATAGCTTGATGTTTTGCAGCTATTTTAAGCTAAAATTTCTTATCCTTGGTTACTTGTAGGTATGCTTCCTCTAAGCATTCCTAAATTTCTTTGGAAGTTGAACATCCCACAATGAGTTACATGTTTTCCTCAGTCATTGCAGCAGAAATCCAACTCCTCGGAAGAACATTCTTTTCCTCCCAGTAAGTGTTGTCATCACCTTTGTCAACGATCTTATCAACACCACCAGAAGTGGATGAACTCCTTATGTCTGGCTTTCCTTCCTTGATCATATTTGTCACCTTCATTACCTGAATCAACTTGAGTATTTGTGTCCTCCAGATTAGATAGTTTGATGGTTTCAACTTAATTGGACAGGAGGCAATGAGGTGATACAGTGAAGTAGGGACAACGACAACGAGGTTAAGGGTGTTGTTATGTCCATGTTTGATCTAGTTTCTGGTGTGGTCAGCGTAGCTTCAGAAAGATTTGATACCATGTAGCAAATCACAAGACTGAGAAGGAGTTGTATTTAGTAGTCATATGTTTTCACACTGGTTACAAAGCGACAAGTGACTGCATTTATACAAGTCACAAAACAATCGAAAAAGTAGGTTAAGTATGCTAAGGGATAACTTCTACAAATGACTTAGAGTTCTACTACATGTATGACTATTATATTGGGTTGAGTACAAACTCTACAATGCATTCTAACAAAGCTTATCTCGTGTAAGCTTGTCCTTATCATGATCAGCTTCTTCAACAATTGAAAGAGCTTGTTGAATTGTTGATTAAATCAAGTTAGGAGAATATTTGAGAAACATTTTCCTAATGACTAATCCATTAATGAATCTTGCTTTTTAAGGGCATTATATTAGTTCACCTCGTAGAGTTAAGATTTAATCAAGAGAGGAGTCTTGGCTACACGTTTGAACTGGTCATCGAGTGTATTCGTGAGAATCATTACAACATTAGAGTGAATTTAACTAGAGCTAGATCCTGAATAACTATCTTGCACCTATCTGGTCACGACCCATATTTCTCCCATTGATTATTTGGGTGTTGCTCAGCTCTTGTCTTTCTGTGATCAATTGTTAATTGCTTTAGTTTTCATAGTTAATTTTAGTTATTAATCATCCCAACCAAAGTGTTAATTATTCTGAATAGCGTTAAGCTAGAAATTACTTGAACATAATTTTAATCCAATCACCGTAGAGACGATAATTAAACTATACTATATTTTGCTAGCGAGCATCAATTTTGTGTTGTGTTTTGCACTTGTTATTAGTGTGGCTCTGGTTGGGAGACGAGGGCCTCGAGGTGTTTCTGCACAAATTTGTATTAAAACTCATGAGCTGGTGCAAATCTGAACCTGGTGCGCGACAATTGTGGATTGCTGGTCGCAATTGCGAAAGTCCCCTAGACAACATTTGCAGACTAGCCGCCGCACTTGCAAAGGTCGCCGGGTATATAAGGATAAAATCTTTTTGGGATTTTATTTTTCTTCATCATTTTTGGATATTATGAGCTAGTTACCGAAAATTATTTTTTTGGATTTCGACTACAAGTTGGGTAAACGTTCTAATGTTGATTTGAGATTTTATTTGGATTACACGTTGATTCTTAACATTAAATTATGAATTATAATGGTGGAATTTATGAATTATAAGCATAACCTAGGATCAATAATTTGATGACTTCATACCAAAAATGAACTTCAAACAGAAATCTAAGCATAGGTAACCTGATTTGACTTTTGCTCTAGGGTTTCACTATATGGTGTTGGAATTGACCTTTTATGTTAATTTTGACTTTTACCGAGTTTTAAATAATAAAATTGAATCCAATGACTTTGTTTGATATTATTGAATATTCTTTTGAATAGATCAGAGTCATTTGGTAGATTTTGTGCAAGAAAAGGGGCTTCCTAAAGGTTAAGTTGAGTTTGGGCCGAGGTAATTATAGCTTTTGTGTCAACCGGAATTTTTCAGGCTAGATATGTTTTACATAGACTACGTATATAAGGGTATCATGTATATGAGGTGACTAATATATATGCACATACCGAAGTTATATATGAGATATATTATGGCTACTTGCTTTACATAACTTGCTATTTCTGTAACATGACTAATTGTACAGTCTTCACATGCTAGTATAATATTATAAGCATTCTTCACATGACAGTTTAACACTATATATCACACGTATGTCAGATAAAATATGGTTATACTGATTTAGTCATGCCTATTACACATATATTTTGACTTACATATGTAGTTCACATTTATTTATGATATTGGGCATGTGAATTGTCCATGTAGATTGAGATTCCGACGTGTTGAGTTGTCCATATTATGATGATTATGTCTAAGGTTCCGGTAATGGTATGCGGATCATATACATCCCTCATGAGTAACTTATCTTGGAACCTTTCTTGATAGTGTGCACGCAGGTTTGTGATATTGGACTGTCTTTATGAGTAAAGTTTGAATTTTATCGTGTATATTGATTTTTGTAACTTGTTATTGCTTTTTTATTAAATGTTGAACTTGTGTATATAAACTTTATGTTATTTTTATTCTTTATTACTGTTATAGGTGGTTATAATATTTGCACATGTGATTTAAAGTAAGTATCTTTTATAAAACCTTCGCCATTACCCTGTTGTTGGCAGCCGTAGTACTTACAGAGTACTTCCGATACACACCAAATATTTCTACACTTTACGTATAGATACAAATCATATTTCTAGTGAAGCACGTTCATGAGCATTTAGTGATTACTAAAGTTCTAGTGGTTAGCTACTAGACTTGTTCTTAGTAGCTTATAATCTTTAATTTTATTTTGACATTTCAGACACGTTGTGTAATCTTTTGGGACACATTTGTACTATTTCTACTACTAGTAGCTTAAGACTAGTACAGTAGTACTAACAATTTTTGGAATTGTATTGGTTTGCTTTCACATTGTATTAGATTTCAAACATTATTATCTATGTTAGTTCTTCATTTTAGATTTTAATATCCATTGTTTGAAACATGTTTAACTGTTTAGTATGTTTTAGATCACCCACTATGGGATTTGCTGGGTGCCCTCACAACTAGATAAATTGGATCGTGATAAAGTAGTATTAAATGCTTGAATTGGGGTGCGATTCATGATTTTGATGTTGTTTGATGTGATTTAAGGCTTTGAGTAAGTCTGTATTGTGTTTTAGGACTTGTTTATACGTTTGGATGGGGTCCTGGGGGCGGCGGGTGTGGTTCAGATAGAGTTCAGGTCATCTTTGGACTTAGGAGTTTGGTTGAAGTTTCTGATGCCTAGTGTATTCGCACCCGCGATGGATTGGTAGCATGTGCGAGCCCGTAGAAGTAGCTTCATGGTCACAAAAATGAAAAGGAAGCTGTTGAGGGAGTCTGTAGATGCAGACAACTAGGCGTAGGTGCACAAGAAGTTCGCAGGTGCGGAGCAAAAGCGGCTAGAAGCCCGCAGAAGCGGACGAGCAGGGAGTTTAGTGATTTCTACATATGCGATGAATTTTCCGAAGATGCGATGCCGCAAGTACGAGTTTTTGTCCACAAAAGTGAAAGGCTGGATTTTGGAGGGAGCCGTAGATGCGGCCAACTTTCCGCAGAAGCACGACCGCATATGCGGTTAAGTGACCGCAGGTGCAGATTCACTTCCAGGTTCTTATATTAGAAGGTTTTAAGTGTTTTCTCGTTTTGGGAGATTTGGAATTCGGCTAAGGGCAATTTTTGAAAGGGATTTTTCTATAATTGAAGAGGTAAGTCAAGTTTAATCACTTTTGTTGATAAATATTGATTAACCATTGATTATTACAACTTGTTTATGTGAATTTTAAGTGAAATTTGGTGATTTTAGACCATGGTATCAAAGAGTGAGATTTGGTTATTTGAGGATCGATTTGTCAATGGAACATGATGAAATTAGTATGGTTGGACTCATAATTGAATGAGTATTCATAATTTTTCAATTTTGTCATGTTCTAGGGCGAAGCCCGGGGTTTACTTTTTGGGTTGAGTTTGCGTATTTGATTCAAGACTTTAACTTTATCATTTGCATTTGTTTCCTATGGCTATTATTGATGGTATTATGTTATTATGGCTAGATTCGAGACATTCGGAGATCAATACACGTGGGAAGGTCTTGTTAGGGGAGTTATTTGACTTGCTTGAGGGAAGTATCTTACCTAATCTTGGTTGAGTCACTAGATGCATGAATTATTTGTGATAGCTATGTTCTATGGGTGCACATATCAATGGGGTTTAATCTATGACATTTCTTATATTTGTTACCTTGTTGTGAACTATTTGAGCAATGTTTGAGTTTACATAGAGACTAATTCCTTGAATGAACTTCATAGTTGCTATGTCTGTGATGAAATTACCGATTTGAGCTATGATAGAACACTTTGCACATGCCTTCACTTTAGCATGTCATTATACCAGTCCGCGAGTATGAAAGTTGATAATCATTGATCATATATTTGCTTCTGTATGTTGCGATTTGGACTAGTAGCCCGTGACCACGCTGGGCGAATTATTATTATTGGCAAGTGAGTCGTCCGTACAACATGTGAGTTGTCCGTGCAGCGTGTGGGTTGTTCATGCGGATCTAGATATTGATATTATTAGCACGCGAGTTGTCTGTACAACACGTGAGTTGCCCGTCTGGTTAATATTATTAGCACGTGAGTTGTCTGTGAAGCCTGTGGATACGGATCCATCCCCCTAGGGGCACCCTCTCATGTTTCTTTCCTTATGGTGTACACACGGATTCGAGGAACTTCTGACCAGTGTTTGTTTTGGGTTTGCGTTTCATCTTTACTTGCAATTTCTGTGGTTATTTATCCGATTTAGTTGCACATCATATTTATATGATCTAACATTGATTGAGCAGAGCACTTGAGTAATTAGGCACACACGTAGATAGTCTTTTCTGTTCTTTATGACTTTATAGAAAGTATCATTTATAAATCTTGTTTCTTTTACCTCGCCGAGGTTAGTTATGATACTTGCTAAGTACATTGGGCTAGTTGTACTCATGCTACACTCTGCACTTAATTGTGCAGATCCAAGTGTTGGGATCAGTCATCAGTAGCGGAGATGCTTGTTGAGCTAAGTATCAAGAGACGAGGTAGAGCTGCATTCTCGCCCGTAGTCTCGGCGTCTCTTTTTTTACGTACTGTTGTCCTTCGTTCATATAGTATTGTTATTTAACTTTTAGACTTTTATTCCATTGTAGAGTTCATGACTTTGTATTTACCAGTTTCTGGGGGATTTATAATTTATTAGCGATATTGTTCTATATTAAGATTCCATACTCATGTTGTTTCCGTCTTTTCTACTGTTATGGTTTATTATTTTTATGTTCGACTTGCCTATGAAGTGTGTTAGGCGCCATCATGACTGTTGGGTTTTGAGTCGTGACAAGTTGGTTTAAGGGCCCTAGGTTCATAGGTATTACGAGTCATGGGCAAGTTTAGTAGAGTCTTGCGGATCGATATGGAGACGTCTATAATTATCTTCGAGCGGCAATCGAACTGTTAGGAAAACTTCACTTCATTTCATTCTCGTCGTGCATATTTGTTATTTCCGAAGTTTTAAACTTGAATCTTCTGTTTTCTCATAGATGGGGAGGATAGGTGCGACCAAATCAGGCGAACGACCACCAGTACCACTAGTTACGACCGCGAGAGGCTGGGGCTGTGGTAGGGGTCGAGGTGTTGCTCGTACTACAGCCAAAACAATAGCTATGGAGCCACCAGTTGCTCCAGCTGAGGGTCAGGCACCAGATGTTGTTGAGCTTGTGGGACCCGCTTAGGCACCAACAATACCCATTTTTATTCCGTTCTTCTAGAGGCCTTATCCCAGATTTTGAGTGTGTGCACGAGCCTGGCTCAGGCATTTTCGATTCCAGCTGCACGAGCAACCTCACAGTTTGGAGGAGGTGCCCAGACTTCTGCTGCCCATACTCCAAAGCAACGAGCTCAAGGTCAACAGACACCGAGTGTATTGCCAGTTCAGTCAATTGTCGCTGCTCAAGCCGAGTTTGGTAAACTTATGAATGATGAGGATCATAAGAGGTTAGAACGATTTGGGAGGTTTAAGCCTCCAGAGTTCAGTGGAGCACACTCAGAGGACACTATTAGGGTTGCATTTACTACTTTTCAGATGACAGGGGCAACTTACAGATAGTGGAAGACTTATGAGTTAAGCAGGCTAGCTGACACAGCGCCACTTATATGGCAAGAGTTCTCTGTTCTCTTCTTAGAGAAGTTTGTCCCACATACTCACATAGAGGAGTTGTGTAGGCAGTCTGAGAAGCTACGTTAGAAGGGTAAAACAGTGACTCAACATGAAATGAGATTCACAGATTTGGCTCGTCAGGCAGTATGGTTGGTTCCCACTAAGAGGAGAAGATTATGAGGATCATTAAGGGCCTCAACTGTGGTTGACATTTCAGCATTATTCAAGAGGTTACGACAAATACTATGTTTGACCAGGTGGTCGAGATTGCTGAATGCTTAGAGCAGGTTCGCAGGCTAGAGCATAAGGAGTGGGAGGCCAAGAGGCCTCGTAGTTGAGGTGGTTTAAGTAGTGCTTCATCTGGAGGCAAATCTCATTATACCAGAGGTCTTCCTTCTAGACCCTTTCAGTCATCTCGCCATGTTCCTCATAGTTCTTCAGTTGGACACAATTCCTACAGTGCACGCTAACTTAGTCATCATTCAGTGCATTGCCGGCACAAAGTTCTTATAATGCCTCATCTGCATAGTGTTCTGGGAGTAGCTATTCAAATTATCAAGGTCAACAGCTCCATCAAAGGAGAGGTTGTTTTGAGTGCAGAGACTTGTGTCATCTTCAGAGAGATTACCCCAAACTATTGAGTAGAGTCCCACAACAAAGCTCTTAGCCTATGATATTAGCACTAGCAACTGCACCACCCGCATAGCCAGTCAGGGGTTGAACTCAGATCATTCAAGGTTATCCCAAAAGGGGGAGGTCGATCAGGTGGTGGTTAGGCCCGTTGCTACCTTTTTCCAACCAAGCTAGAGGCATTTTCTTCTGATGCTGTGAGAACATGTATTGTTTTAGTGTGCCACATGGAGACTACAGTGTTATTTGACCTTGGTTTCACTTATTCATATGTTTCATCATAGTTTGCTCGCTATTTGGATATACCCCATGATTTTTTTGTTATTCCTGTTCATATATCTATACCAGTGGGTGATTCTATGGTTGTGGACCATGTGTATCAGTCGTGTGCAGTGACTATTAGGGAATTAGAGACGAGAGTTGATCTTTTACTACTTAGCATGGTTGATTTTGACGTGATTTTAGGCATGTATTGGTTGTTACTCACGCTGTTATGAATTGTCACACTAAGACCATGATGTTAGCAATGCCGGGGTTATCTAAGGTTGAGTGGAGAGGTTCGCTGTATTATGTTCCCAATATAGTGATTTCATATTTAAAAACTCAAAGGATGGTTGAGAAGGAATATCTAGTGTATTTGTCCTTCGAGATGGATGTTAGTGCTGATGCTCCTATCGTTGAGTCGGTTCCGCTAGTGAGAGACTTCCCATATGTATTTTCTACAGATCTGCCAGGTATTCCACTTGACAGGGACATTGATTTTGGTATTAATTTGGTGTCGTGCACTCAACCTATCTCTATTCCACAATATTGCATGGCACTAGAAGAATTGAAAGAGTTAAAGGAACAACTTCAGGAGTTGCTTCATCAGGCCTAGTGTGTCGCCTTGGGGTGCACAAGTTCTATTTGTGAAGAAGAAAGATGGTACTATAAGGATGTGTATTGACTACAGGCAGTTGAACAAAGTTACAATTAAGAACAAGTACCTACTACCATGCATTAATGACTTATTTGACTAGCTTAAGGGTACTAGAGTGCTTTCGAAGATTGATTTGAGGTTGGGGTATCATCAATTGAAGATTCGAGATTTTGATATTTTGAATGCGACATTCAGGACCCGCTAGGGTCACTATGAGTTTTTGGTGATGTCTTTCGGGCTGACCAATGCCCCTTCATCGTTTATGCACCTGATGAATAGTGTGTTCTAGCCGTATCTTGATTCTTTCGTCATAGTATTCATTGGTCATATATTGGTGTACTCACGTAGCTGGAAGAATCATGAGTAGCAGATGAGGATTAAGATTCAGACTTTAAGGGAGAAGAAGCTGTTACCTTGAAAATGGTAATTATAATTATATTTGATTATGTGGTTCTAAAACTACGTGATATATTTTAATACCAGTTTTTCGGCAATAGATGCTAGGTGAGAAGTGATAAAATGAAATAAGAGTGAAGGGTAACGAGATAATGCAAACCGGGCAGCGGAGAGACGGGTCTCGAGGTTGGTTGGAATAGGCCTCGAGGTCGAGCTTAAGAGCTTGACAAGGGACTGTCGAGGATGATATAAAAGTATTGAGGGCCTCGAAGATGGACTATTTGTGATTAATAAAGAGTAATAAATGAAGAAAAACTAATTAACACAATAAATGAAAGACAATAAATCAATGAAACAATTGTAGAGATGTTTTAGTTAGAGAGCAGAGGATGTTCTTGTTCTTGTATTCAATATCATGTGTTTTACAAAGTGAAAAGGGTCCTCTTTATATATGAGGGGGAATCACAACATAGTGTATGTGTAATTATCACAAAAGAGAGATGGCTGGTACAACCATTTACTCCCACGGTACGGGCTTGTACTATTTTCCGTACTTGGTCAGCTTTAATCACGTGCCTTTTGGGAATTTACCGCCTTTTCATGATGATCTTTGAATTTTCCCCCGCCTCGAGGTACATCGACCCCTCAGAATTCTTCCTCGAGGAGTGCATCTCGGGGTTAAACTTCAGATTCCGCTTCGATACAGTCGAGGTCGAGGCTAAGAATGTTGTAGGAGCCTTAAAATTGGGCTTCCCCGATTTTACCGTATACAGATAGTCCCCGCATTTCTTTGAATGAAAAGACAAGAAATGATTTGAATTCACCAACTTTTTAATGCTTTCATTATCCTGTCAGTCATGCCACATAAGCAACCGATGTGAGAGATGCTCAGAAGCTATATATGCACAGTTCTTGAAAAGATTCGAATTTATTACGGCTGTTGGCTGCCTTTTGGCTTTCCTCAAGGTGCGCGGTGTGCCCCTATAAGTACTTCTTCTCCTACCTCTCTTCTTTCATTATTTCTTCTAACCCTTTTCTAAAAAGTGCTCTCATTACTTCTTTCTTGTGTCCCCTTTATGATCAGCTCCCTCTCGTTTTCTTTGAAATCTTTCGGCAGGAATGACGAAGGCCTCCAAAACTATTGAATAAGATGATAAAGTCCCCTCTTCTTCATGTTCCTCTACAGGAAAGGAAATTGTTCCCCCAAATCTCGAGGAGTGCATCCCCGGACCTTGCGAAACAACCTCTGATTTTAAGGTCGATAAAGCTTCCTCGAAGTCGGGGCGTTGTGAACCCATAACCCGATATGTTAGCCTAATAACAAACATCGAGAAAGTGAAGGCCTAGTGCAGCTGGGGAGATGCGGTGCAAGTGGATATTCCCTCTCAAAAAGAAGACATAACAACCTATAAATTTTGCTTCCTCAGTGTATACACTTATCCATTTACCCTAGGCCCGGTAGGGCCGTCTTCGCCGTTGATAGACCCCGTCATTCTCGATTTCTGCAAGCGATATGAAGTGATGCTCGGCCAGATTCACCCATCATTCTGGCACACTGTTTACATGATTAGGCATTTTGCAAGTATGGTCGAGGGGATGCCTTCCACCCTTGACTACCTGGTTAGAATGTACAGTCTCCAACTTTATTGGGGTGGTCTGATTAAACTTCAACGTCGGACCTCGAGGGTTTTCCTTGCTTGCAGCAATGAAGGCAAGGACAGGGGTGGATGAGCCTCTTTGTTTGAGTTAGGACCTCAGATTTGATTCCATTCGAAAGGATGCCATTTTTTCCGAGAATGGAATACGAATCATAAGTTAATACTTTAATTTTCCTTTGTGCTAATTCTCCCTTGAACTAATTCCCTTTGACGATGCAACTGTTGTGTGGTATCCCCATGCGGTTAAGGATCTCTCGAGCTGGGTGCGCCATCTTGATTTTATTTTCCCGTATGCCGAGCGTGTGTGGAGCGACCTGGACAGGGGTCGATGGGAAGCTAAAAATTATGGTGGGACCTTTCCTTTTGCAGTACCTGAGTTCTGTTTAAAAGAGACACCTCATGAATATGTTCTGACTTCTCGTTTCTGTGCTTATGCAGGCATAAGGGACGCTTCTTTGATGAGAGAAGCATTGCCTGGGGGAACAGATATCCCAAAACCACATGCAGAGAAGAAAAGAAAAAGGGAATCGTCGATCGAGCCTTTGGAGCCAAAGAGGGCTATAGTTCAAAGGTCTACGGCCGACTCCGCGGCCTTAGATGAGAAAAAAGATTTGGATCTCACCATAAGTTTTTAGCATGCACATACCTCCACATGTTAAGTCTAGATACGTCTTGGAAGCTTCATCTAGCCCATATACAAAATGGTTTCCTAATAATTCATCTGTTTGACGGTGATGTGGACGATCTAGGAGCAACTTCATGTTGCTATCCCAAGCTTGGCAGAATGACTCACCTTTCTATGCTGAAATTCGAGAATTTGGTTCCTTAGTGATTTTGTCTTCTGAGATAGGAACAAGTTGATCAAAAACTTCCTATCGAAGTCGTTCTAATTCCTCATTGAGTTTTCCGACTCTTTTAGTGCCACGACTTTGCTTTTCCCAGTAGTGAGAAAGGGAACAAAGTCAATCTGGTATAATTTGGTAAAATACCTAGGAAATTGTAAGTGTTTATTTTATTAAGAAAGTTATAAATGTGCCTCTACAAATCCTTATGTGGTAGATCCACACACTACCCTTGAGATTGAACTAGATGTATCATGTTCTGCTTTAGCTCAAAATTCCCCGTAGTGGCAGGCTTGACAATTCCCTATGTCATATTTGCAAGGCTGGGCCTTATAGCCTTAATAACTGCTCGATTTGCGTTCTCTGCCATTGCTATAGGTTGTGGGTGATAAAAGATTTGTTTAGTGTTCTCAACCTCCTTAACCTATTTAGCTACTTTGGCTGCTTCGTCTGCCTCTAAAGCTACTTTCCTTGCTTCTTCAGCTCCCTTAACTGCTTTTGCTGCTTTGCTAGTCTAGTGGAAATTTATCTCAGGTTCATTATCAAAGGGTTCAAGATTATATTTATCCCCATCCTTCTTCTCTAGCATTCACTACACAAGTAGATGAGATGATTCAAACAAAACAAAAAAATTAAAAGTTGAAGAGAAATGAATAAATGCTTAAGTAAGATAAACAATCAATAACTAAGCAATTTGCAATGACATTTAAAACCTGCTGGTTGTCAAAGCACACGCAAGTGTATGCGATCAACAATTAGTAAAGCGATTCAAAAGGTGGATGTTAAACCCACAAATACTTGAATTAATCGCTACCTAAGCAAATAGGAATTTAATAGTTGTTCAAGATTACCAAATATTGGTGGTTGTGACTAAACTAATATTGCAGAAATTTAACAACTACTTAGCTAAGCTATCAAGAACACAAGTTTCTGTGATGTTGTCTGATACAAATTAAGATGAAGACTCTAGGGTTGTGGTTGCTTTCTCAATTCTATTGAGTTTGTAATTATACTCGTTAATCAAATACTTTATGGTTTCTCATTGACCATATCATTTACATTACTAGCATGCTCTAGGAATACTATCTTCCTATTCACACTATATCTCTACGGTATTGAATCTATCATAAAAAATTTAATGTTGCGTTCAACTGAGCACGGCTATTAGATATATTCTTATTACAACCACAAAATCTTTTTTTGCGAGACACACATTAACAAATAAGCCACCTTTAATTCCATTCTAATATAAGCACAACTTTCCTAACCATAGAAAGATAATAGGTAAATTTGTGGACACACAAATCACAAGTTATATCTAGAATTAAAGAAACAACCAATAGTGTAATTAATATTAACAAAGTAGTAATCAATAAACATCATTAACCATGTCAACCGCAACTCAAAACTAGAGTACTTAGCCACTCATAATGTGGTATTCACAACAATAGTTAAAATTCATAAACAAATAGGAAAGAATGAAAAAAATACAAAAGCAATGCCAAATCCATGTTGTTTTCCTCCGCATACGTTCCTTTCCTGCAAAGATGTGTAATCCCCTTCAAAATACATTTTCATGGGGTATTTATATGACCTAGGGTGGGTAAGAAGTCGTTCAAGCAAATCTAATTTCAGCTAGAGATCACTAGAGATTGATTAATTCTAGTATGTTATATTTTGGTATGCTCAACAGAGTTAAAGGTTAGTGTTGATCATAGATCATGCAGATTTGGGTGATAAGCACTTGCAATAGTAAAATTTTGAAGGAAGCGGTAAATTAATCATCTCTGTTTAAGTAGCGACATAATAATCCTTAGAAATATTTTTTATTGAACCATGACATAAAATTCTCACCTGAAATACCATAGAAGTTTGTTAGGGGGTGGGAGCTATAGCATTAAATTAGGGTTGCATATTTAATAGTAGTATAAAAAAGACATAAAATTATTTACTGATAACATCTAATGTTTTGTGCTTAACATATCTTTATGGAAACCATGGAAATACAACAGCTCAGTACCCAACAAATCAACAGGAGATTTCCCAAGATATCGTCTCGTAGTCTTAAACGTAAATGTGCTGGGGATCTCCCGAAACACTGTTCCGTAGTCCCAAAGTAAATATGCACTGGATATCGTTCCATAGTCCCAAAGTAAATATGCACCGGAATACCGTTCCGTAGTCCCAAAGTAAATATACAGTACAGTGGGATCTCTAGAAATACTGTCCCATAGTTCCAAAGTAAATATGAAGTACAGGGGGATCTCCCGGAATACCGTTCCGTAGTCCCAAAGTAATATGCAACCAGATAATAGAATTCAATAGTTACGGCACAAAATCTTACGAATTAATCCTAAGTACAATTTAAGGAAAGGTAGGTTAAACCACTAAACACGCTGCACGTAGTTCAAGTAAACAGTTAAGGCAAGTATGCATGCTTTCTTAGTTTAGCATGGTACTATACATGCTAATAAGTTCAAATAAGAGGAAAGACAGGTTATTATTTAGTGAAATATTGGATTTTTCAACAAATAGCCCATGTATGTACTCGTCACTTCACGTACACGGAGCTCATATATAAAAGAAATACCAATCCTAAGGGGAGTTCCCCACACAAGGTTAGGCAAGCCACTTACCTCGAACCAAACTCAAATCAACCCGAAATAATGCTCCTTCCATGAATATCCGATTCCGAATGGCCCAAATCTAGCCAAAACAATTACATAACATAAATACAACTACAAGAAGCTAATCTAGCAGACAGAATCAAAGTTAAAGCAAGAACTTGGAAAATCACTCAAAAAGCCTCCTGGGCCCACGTCTCGGAATCGAGTAAAAGTTACCAAATAATAATGCCCATTCACTCACGAGTTCACTCGTACAAAAGTTATCCAAATCCGACGCCTAAATCCCACTCAAAACTCAGATTTTCGTTTGGGAAATTTTTCCCAACTTCTTCACTCAAATTCCTTAATTAGACGAAGAATGCAACAATTGATTCTTAAAGTTTTTGATCGGAATACGAATCAAACCGAAGGACCCTTTAACTATTTAAGGGATAATAGAACAAATCACACTTTTACCACTAAACTATACCCTCTATAATCCGATTATTGTATACAAATGCAACTTTTGTCGAACAGGAGAATTGTGGTAATCAAGATAGGATAAGACAGGGTCGTCATAAAATCATACAAATTAGAGTGTTGATCTTTTTTCTTGCCGGGGAGGGGGGGGGGTTTCCAATTTGATGAGATTCGGAAACGAGGTTTCATTTAAATAACTAAATTACAGAATTAAGTTCTATCTTTTCTTTTGCTGGAGGAGTTTTGATAGAGATACGGCTCGTCAAAACCACTAAAATCATATATCAAAATGGAGTTAAGAATCATTACCCAATAACTTCCTCTTAAAATCCTTCAAAATTTTGCCTAAAACCGAGTTCTCCAACCCCCAAAACGAAAATGATATCAAACCCTCAAAGTTTTCTTTTTTTTGCCCAGCGATTTCACTTCTGCGACTCCGGAACCGCATTTGCAGTTCCGCACCTGCGGAGTTTCCATCATAGGTGCAAATTTCACTTATAACTCGATATCTGCTTCTGCGATCACAAGATTGCACCTGCATGTGCGCACTTGCGGCCCTATGTCCACTTCTGCAGTCCTTCCTGTAATTTGTCACGCGCATCTGCGGGCATCGCAGATGTGGAACTCACCTCGCACCTGTGATCCCTGAGCCCATCCTCCCAAACTGCACCTGCAACCTTAGGCCCTCTTTTTCAGAGCCGTACCTACGGACCTCCAATTTTCATCCGTTAAGCACCCGAAACTCACCCCAGGCCCCCTGGGACATCAACCAAATATACCAACCAATCCTAAAACACTATATAAACTTAGTCGAGCCTTCAAACCATATCAAAACATCAAAACCATGAGTTACGCCTGGAACTTACTCCAACGGTCGGAATTTCATTCCGAACCCGACATCGAAATTTCCACTACCAGCCAAAATCACAAAAATTCCAACTTTTGCCAATTCAAGCCTAATTCTACGACGGACCTCCAAATCACATTCTGGACGTGATCCTAAGTCTAAAATAACCTAACGGGAGCTAACAGAACCATCAAAATTTAAATCCGAGGTCGTCTACACACAAGTTGACATCCGATCGACCTTTTTAACTTAAGCTTCCAATTAAGAGACTAAGTGCCTCAATTCTCTTGAAACCCAAAGTGAATCCTCCCGACAAGTCACAGTAGAAAAAAATAGATACAGGGAAGTAGTTAATAGGGGATCTCAAAAAGACCGGCCGGGTCGTTACATCCTCCACCCCTTAAAATAATCATTCGTCCTCGAACGAGCATAGAGACATACCTGAAGCTGTGAAAATATGAGGATAACGGCTACGCATAACCTGCTCGGTCTCCCAAGTCGCCTCCTCGACCGGCTGACGCCTCCATTGTACCTTTACTGAAGCGATGTTCTTTGACCTTAGCTTTCTGAACTACCTGTCCACGATAGCCACTGGCTCCTCAACATAAGATAGATCCTTATCCAACTGGACTGAGCTAAAATCCAGTACATGAGCCAGATCACCGGTGATACTTCTGGAGCATAGAAACGTGGAATACCGGATGAACTCCTACTAGGCTGGGAGGTAAGGAAATCTCATAAGCAACCTTCCCAACACGCCGCAACATCTTAACAGGACCAATGTACCTCGGGCTCAGCTTGCCCTTCTTTCTGAACCCCATGACGCCCTTCATAAGAGATACCCGACGCAAGACTCGCTCTCCAAACATGAATTCTAAATCGCGAACCTTCTGGTCTGCATAACTCTTATGTCGGGACTGGGCTGTGCAAAGTTTATCATGAATCACCTTAACCTTATCCAAGGCATCCCTGACCAAGTCTGTACCCAACAATCGGGCCTCGCCCGGCTCAAACCAACCCATTGGGAACTAACACCACCTATTATACAGAGCCTCATATGGTTCCATCTGAATGATGGACTGGTAACTGTTGTTGTAGGCGAACTCCGTAAGTGGAAAAACCTGGTCCCATGACCCTCCAAACTCCATTTCACAAGCACAAAGGATATCCTCTAGAATCTGAATAGTGCGCTCGAATTGCCCGTCCGCCTAAGGGTGAAATGCTGTGCTCAACTCCACTCTAGTACCCAACTCCTATGGTACGGCTCTCCAGCACTGTGATGTAAACTGTGTACCTCTGACTGAAATCATGGAAACTGGGACACCATGAAGGTGAACAATTTCTCGGATGTAGATTCGAGCCAGCTACTCGGAAGAGTATGTAGTCATCACTGGAACGAAATGAGCTAACTTGGTCAACCGATCCACAATCACCTAAATAGCGTCGGACTTCCTCAATGTCCGTGGGAGCCCAACTACGAAACCTATGGTGATCCGCTCCCACTTCCACTATGGGATCTCTAACTTCTAAAGCAAGACACCCGGTCTCTGATGCTTATACTTAACCTGCTGACGGTTGAGACACCGAGCCATAAACCCAACTATGTCCTTCTTCATCCTCTTCCACCAATAGTGCTGTCTCAAATCCTGGTACATCTTCGCGGCATCCAGACGGATGGAATACCACGAGCTGTGGGCCTACTAAAGAATCAACTCCCGAAGCCCATCCGCATTGGGCACACATATTCGGCCCTGCATCCTCATCACACTATCATCACCAATAGTCACATCTCTAGAATCACCTCGCCGAGCTCTATCCTGAAGGACGAGCAGATGGCGGTCATCATATTGCTGCTCCCTGATACGATCATAAAGAGAAGACCGAGACCACGCAAGCCAACACTCGGCCCGACTCAGAAATATTCAATCTCACAAACTGGCTGGCTAAGGCCTGAACACCCAATGCTAAAGGCCTCTCTGCTGCTGGAAGATATGCTAAACTCCCCAAACTCTCCGCCTGGCAACTCAAAGCATCGACCACCATATTGCCTTTCCCCGAGTGGTACAAGATGGTGGTTTCATAATCCTTATGTATCTCCAACCACCTCCGCTGAAGCAAATTGAGATCCTTTTGCTTTAACAGGTGCTGCAAACTTCGGTGATCAGTGTAAATCTCACAAGGAACACCATAAAAATAGCGGCGCCAAATCTTCAGGGCGTGAACAATAGCTGCTAACTCAAGATCGTGGACATGATAGTTCTTCTCATGCACCTTCAACTGTCTGGGAGCGTAGGTAATCACCCTACCGTCTTTCATCAACATCGCGCCAAGACCAATCCCCGAAGCATCACAATAGACGGTGTAAGACCCCGAACCCGTAGGAAATACCATTACTAGGGCTGAAGTCAAAGCTGTCTTGAGCTTCTGAAAGCTCTCCCCACACTCCTCTGTCCACCTGAACAGAGAACCCTTCTGGGTCAACCTGGTCATAGGTGCCGCAATAGATGAAAATCCCTCTACAAAACGACGGTAATACCCCGCCAAGCCTAGAAAACTGTAGATATCCATAGTTGATGATGGTGTAGGCCAACTCTGCACTGCCTCCACCTTCTTTGGGTCCACCCCGATACCATCACTCTATACTACATGACCCAAGAATGCCACTGAGTCAAGGCAAAACTCATACTTAGAAAAGTTTGCATACAATCACTTCTCCCTGAAAGTCTGAAGCACAGTCCTCAAGTGCCGCTCATGATCTTCTCGAGTCCGGAAATGCACTAGGATGTCGTCAACAAACACAATGACGAATATGTCAAGATAAGGCCGAAACATACTGTGGAGAAAATGCATAAAGGCTGCTGGGACATTGGTCAGCCTAAAAGACATGACAAAAAACTCATAGTGACCATATCTGGTCTTGAAAGAATTCTTCGTGATATCCGGCTCCCGAATCTTCAACTAATAATAACCTGAACGCAAGTCAATCTTGGAAAACACCCTAACACCCTATAAATGATCAAATAAATCATCAATGCAAGGCAATGGATACCTGTTTTTCACTTTAACCTTGTTAAGCTGGCGATAATCAATACACATACGCATAGAACCATCCTTTCTTTACAAACAAGACCGGAGCACGCCAAAGTGACACTCTGGGCCGAATGAAGCCCTTATCAATCTACTCCTGCAACTGCTCCTTCAACTCCTTCAACACAAAATGAGCCATACGGTAAGGATGAAATAGAGATAGGCTGATTGCCCGACAACAAATCAATGCCAAAATCAATATCTCTATCGGGCGGCATGACTGGAAGAGCACCTGGAAACACATCTAGGAAGTCCCTCACTACTGGAACTGACTCAACTGTAGGGGCATCAATACTAGAATCTCTCACATAGGCCAAATACGTATCACACCCCTTCTCAACTATTCGCTGAGCCTTAAGAAATGAAATGACCCTTTGAGAAGTATACTCTAAGGTACCCTTTCACACTAATCACGGTAAGCCTGGCATAGTCAGCGTCACAATCTTAGCGTGACAATCAAGAATAACATAATGGGGTGAAAACCAGTCCATGACCAAGATAACATCAAAATCTACCATGCTAAGAAATAATAAATCGGCTCTAGTCTCAGAACTACTAAAAGCATTCAAACACGACCGATAAACGTAGTCCACAACAAGAGCATCTCCCACAGGAGTAGATACATAAACAGGGGAACTCAAAGAATCCCGAGATACCCCCAAATGTGGAGCAAAATAAGAGGACACATATGAATACGTAGAGCCCGGTCAAATAATACCGATGTCCTTATGACAGACTGGAACAATACCTGTGATGATAGAGTCAGAAGAAACTGCCTCTGAACGAGCTGGAAGAGCATAATACCTAGCCTGACCTCCCTTTTTAGAGAGACCTCGACCTCCCCGACCTCCATCTCGAGCTACCTGAGTAGGTGGGGCGGCAGTTGGTGCTGGAAGCATGGCCGAAGGAGCCGGTGGAGCACGTGGTGGCTGAGAAATCTGTTGAGGTGTACCCCTCCTATGTCTGGGGCAATCCCTCACCAGATGGCGAGTATCACCACACTCAAAGCAACCCCTAGGAGGACGTTACTGCTGTGACTGACTCGAGCTAGGTATGCTGAACTGGCCACTAATAGCACCCCCAGCAGGAGGCACACTAGATACTGGTGGTACATAATAAGGCTTGTGGGGCCTGGAAGAAGTTGGAACACCACTGGCGGATGGAAGAGCTGAATGAACATGGCGACTCACATAACCCCTACCATGGCGAGCTGCTGGGGAAAGAGCTCCAGACTAATAACTAGTCTCTCGAGGCCTCTTGGCCTCTCTCTCCTCTATGTCCCGGGCAAGCATGCCCTCCACTCTCTTGGAAATTCTCACAACCTGCTGATAAGAGATATCCATTTCCAACTCCCTATCCATACTGGTCCTGATACTGGGGTGGAGTCCCTCAATGAAGCGACGAACCCTCTCCCTAACTGTAGCAACCAAAGCCGGTGCATGTCAGGATAACTCACTGAAATAGACTGCATACTCTCACACAGTCATAGAACCCTGGCGCAACTGCTCAAACTCTGCGCGCCAAGCATCCCTAAGGCTCTGAGGGACATATTCACGCAAAAACATAACTGAGAACTGAGTCCAAGTGACTTAGGTTGCCTCGTCCGGACTACTCATCTCATAGGTACGCCACCACTGATAGGCTCCTCCTCTCAGCTGGAATGCGGTAAAAGAAACCCCACTCGTCTCTGCTATGGCTATAGTGCGGAGAATACGATGGCACTCCTCGAGAAAACCCTGAGCATCCTCTGAAGATAATTCGCTGAAAGTTGGTGGGTGGTACTTCTTGTACCTCTCAAGTCTAAGTTGCTCTGCCTCAGAAGCAGATACCCTGGTCTCATGCTGAATCGGAGCCACTAGTGGCATAGGAATAAACTCTAGGGCTCGATTAACCTGGACCCTCTGCTCAACAGTACAAGCTACAGGAGTTTTTGCCCCTCCCCCAGCCTGAGATGTCGCGGGAGCTTGTGGAATCAGTCCAGCCTGAGCTAAAATGCTGAACATGCTTATGAACTAGGCTAGAATCTCCTGGAAGGCTGGTGCAGCAATAGGAACCTCTAGTGTCTGTCCTCCAGCTGGATCTACTCGGGGCTCCTCTATTGCAGCTCGCACAGGTGATCTGGCTGAACCACTTGGTCGTCCTTAACCCCGACCCCGACCACGACCCTGGCCTATAGCAGCTCTGGCAGGGGGCTCGGGTGCCTGATCGTCGGATCTCCCAGTACGAGTCCTCACTATCTATGAGAAAGAATATAATAAAGAATTTTGAGAATTTGATGTCAATAACTCGCACGACAGGGAAATCAAGAAGTATGGTTGTTCTTAACAACTCCATAGCCTCCCGAAGATAAGTACAGACGTCTCGGTAACAATCCACGAGACTTTAATATACCGTCTTGTGACACGAGACACCTATGAACCTAGAGCTCTGATACCAACTTGTCATGACCCATTTCTCCCTCCGTAAGATGTCGTGACCACACCTAGTCACTACGACTAGGTAAGCCTAATGATTTTTAAATAATAGAAATAAAGCAATAATTAACAACTAAACTTCAGTAAATGTGATATACTGATAAAAATACCACTCGGCATGTACAAGAACACCAGCGCTCGAATATCAAACAACATTCCCAAAATCCGGTAGCCACGAGTCACAAGCTCTGCAAAGTTTGTCTAATTGTTTTCTATACATAATGTCTAAAATAAATAAAGGGGGAAAACAACATAAGGGATAGAGGGGGATTCCGAGGATCTGCGGAGGAGGGTAGATGTACCTTGAAGTCTCCAATAAGCTGCAACGACTGTACTAACGATGAGGTGGGTAAGATGTACCTGGATCTGCACACAAAAAACATGTGCAGGAAAGGGCGTGAGACATCACAATGGTACTCAGTAGGTGCCAAGCCTAACCTCGGCCGAGTTGTGACGAGGTCAGATCAGGGCCCTACCGGAACATATGTATATAAATATATATATATATATATATATATATGTAAAGGCAAAAAAACATATATAATTATCACAGTAATGAAGACTGAAATGTAACAAGGAAGAAACCATGGAAAAACAACACCTCAATACACATCAAATCAACAGGGGATTTCCCGAGATACTGTCTCGTAGTCTCAAACATAAATCTGTAAGGGGATCTCCCGGAATACCATTCTGTAGTCCCAAAGTAAATATGCCAGATAGGGGTAATCTCCCGAAATACCGTTCCGTAGTCCCAAAGTAAATATGCACCAGAATACCATTCCGTAGTCCCAAAGTAAATATGCACCGGAATACTGTTCCGTAGTCCCAAAGTAAATATGAAGTGCATGGGGATCTCCCGGAATACCAATCTGTAGTCTCAAAGTAATATGCAGCCAAACAATAGAATTCAATAGTTACAGCACGAAATCTTACGAACTAATCCTAAGTACAAGTTAAGGAAAAGTAGGATAAATAAATAAACATGTTGCACATAATTCAAGTAAACAGTTGAGGCAAGTAAGCATGATTTCTTAGTCCAACAGGGTACTATACATGCTAATAAGTTTAAATAAGAGGAAAGAAAAGTTATTATTTAGTGAAAAATAATTTTTTTCAACAAATAGCCCGTTTATGTACTCGTCACCTCACATAAATGGCACTCATATATAAAAAACAATATCAATCCTAAGAGGAGTTCCCCCACACAAGGTTAGGTAAGCCACTTACCTCGAACTAAGCTCAAATAAACCCTAAATAATGCTCTTTCCACAAATATCCGACTTCGAATGGCCCAAATCTAGCCAAAACTAATTACATAACATAAATACAACTACAAGAAGCTAATCTAGCGAACAAAATCAAAGTTAAAGAAAGAAATTGGAAAATCGCTCAAAAAGCATCCTCGGGCCCACATCTCAGAATCGAGTAAAAGTGACCAAATAAGAACACCCATTCACTCACTAGTTCAATCGTACAAAAATTATCCAAATTCGACGCCTAAATCCCACTCAAAACTCAGATTTTTGTTTGAGAAGGTTTTCTCAACTTCCTCACTCAAATTCCTTAATTAGATGAAGAATGCAACAATGGGTTGATGAAATATAATCAAAATCGAGTGAGGAATCATTACCCAATTTCCTCTAAAAATACTTCAAATTTTTCCTAAAACTGAATTCTCCATATCCCAAAATGAAGATGAGATCAAACCCTCAAAATTTCCTATTTTCTGCCAGCGATTTCGCTTCTGCGACTCCAGAACTGCATTTGCGGTTCCGCACCTGCGGAATTTCCATCGCAGGTGTAGATTTTACTTATAAATCAATATCTGTTTCTGCGATCACAAGGTCTCACCTGTGTGTGCGCACCTATGTCCGCTTCTGTGGTTCCAGACCGCTCCTATGATCCCTCATGCGCATCAGCGGGCATCACAGATGCGGAACGAACCTCGCACCTGTGATCCTCACGCGCATCTGCGGGCATAGTAGATACAGAATGAACCTCGCTTCGTGATCCCTGATCTCCTCCTCCCAAGCCGCACCTTTGACCTTAGGCTCGCTTCTGCAGAGCCGCACCTGCTGACCTCCCATTGCAGGTGCAAAAGACACGAGAACCAGCAATCTCAACAATTCTTCTTAGTCCAATTTTCATCTGTTAATCAACAGAAACTCACCCGAGCCCCCCGGGACCATAACCAAACATACCAACCAATCCTAAAACACCATGAAAACTTAGTCGAGCCTTCAAACCACATCAAACAACATCAAAAACATGAGTTACGACCGTACTCCAGCCTAATGAACTTTGATTTTCTAAATTCTACAATCAACGTCAAAACATGTCAAACCACATCAAAATGACCCCAAATTATACACAAAATTCAAAAATGACGCCAAAAACCTTCTTCAACATTCGAAATACTGGACAAAATCGCCAAAATTCCAACTTTCTCCAATTGAAGCCTAATTCTACTACGGACACCCAAATCACATTCCGGACGCGCTCCTAAGTGCAAAGTCACCTAACACAGCTAACGAAACCATCAAAATTCAAATTCGAGGTCGTCTACACACAAGTCAACATCCAGTCGACCTTTCCAACTTAAGATTCCAATTAAGTGACAAAGTGTCTCAATTCGCTTCGAAACCCAAAATGAACCCTCTCGACAAGTAACAATAGCATAAAATAGATATGGGGAAGCAGTTAATAGGGGTAAGAGATCTAACTATCAAAATGGCCATTACATAGTGGTATGATTTCCTAGAGGTTTTGAGTGATTTGGAATACTTAGTTCCTAAACTGAGGCTCAAAGTTAGAAGAGCTGAATAAAGTCAATATTATAGATAGATGACCCCATATTAGTATTTTAAAGGTTTCTATAGGTTATGTGATGGTTTTGGACTTGTACGTATGTTTGTTCTAGGTCTCATATGATGCGAGTTTGATTCGACGCTTTTGGACAAAACTTGGAATTTTGAACGTATGCAAGATTGAGATTTTTGGATTGATGCTTAAATCTTGGTTTTGATGTTACATTTTATGTTTTGGACCTTTGGAAAAGTTTGTATAGGGTGTAACAACTTTTTAGGATGATTAGAAGAGGCACCAGGGGCTCGAGTGAGTTTCTAGGTGGTTCTGGAGTATTCATATTAAGTTTGGATTATTTTCTGATACACAACAGTGAATCACAGCTGCATAGCAGTATCTCATGATTATGTAAACGAATTGGGAGGCTATGTACTTGTGCTTTGTGATCACACGGAAGGGTAAGCAATTGAATGGGAGGGGCAGTCAATGCTTTGTGGTCGTATGAGGCTCAAGCACGATCGTGTGAAGTTTAGGCTTGTGTAGAAGATTTGGCCGGGGGAGGTAATTATGTTCTTCACAATTGCATAGAGAGGGGTCGCGATCACATAAGGTTGGTAGATGGTGCATCCTGACTGTGTGAGAGTATCGCATAAAAGGGAAGTCATCAACATAGTTATGCTTCGTGATCGCGAGGTAGGGGTAAGGTATGCATACACATTACCCAATGTGGGATTATGCTGGGTATGTTATTATATTTGTTGTTATTGATCACGAGGGTGATGGTCCCAATCGCATAGGGTAAATTGCTCACAAAGGTATTTAGTGTTCAAATTTTAGGATTTAGCTCATTTTAACCATTTTTGAGTATTTCGGAAGGAGAGAAGGAGATTTTGAAGAGGGATTTCACTCTAATGTTTAGGGTACATAATTTTTACTTGGATTTGATAATATATCTTGATTCCCCATGGATTATTATACCCAAAATATAAAATTTAAGAGTGAAGTTTGGAGGTTTTTATCTAAAACTTAAGAATGTATTTTGAGATTTTGAACTCTGATTTTGATTCAGATTTGGAAGTTAATCACATATTTTAAAAATAGAGTTACGGGTCAATGGGATTTGGGCCTTGACTCAGATTTTAACCGTGTTGGCCCGGGTTGATTTTTGTTGAGTTTTTGAGATTTGATTAAATATTGATGCTTTGTTATTTTGAAATGGTTTCTAAACTCTAATTAACATCGTTAGGTATTGTTTGACTAGATTTAGAGCGTTTGGAGGTCAGAGATAGAAAAAGGCTTAGGTTGTTGAGGCTTATTCCGGAAGCGGTAAATATCTTGACTAATCTTGGTTTGAGGAAGCGGTAAATATCTTGACTTATGTGGGTTCCATGGTTTATTCATGCTCAAGGTAGACTTTAGGCTTCTTTATCCCTTGTTTGGTTGTGCGTTTTTCTTGACTCATGCTCTATTTTTATTGTATGACTACATGCGCCTATTTATTCATGCTAGAAATCATGTTTATTCTTATGATATATTTATTTGGCATGATGGTTCTTCAGATGTTGATATACTTTTAGCCATAGTCATGCTTTACATCTTGAATACACATCCATACCTCTATTTAATATGTCATTGTGCATACTATTTGTTATTTCTTGAGCATATGCTTATATCCTTGGAGGTGATGATCTTGATACAGATTGACATGATTATGGAACATTAGGACATTCTGAGTGGATTGATATTTGATATGGCACGTGGTTTACGTTGTGCAATTGTTTTTATGGCATGAGGTTTCTATCGTGCAATGTGTAGATACAGATCCATCCCCGTAGGTCACACTCCCATGTTTCTCTCTTGGTGGCATATATGAAGCGTTTGTGAGACGCTGATGAGTTTCAGTTTTGATGGTATTGGTTGATGAATTGGATGTAAAGATGAAATCTTTGATCTCTTAAGTGAATCCTTTATGTCATATTATGAATTTTATATGCATTTTGTGTGTACTCTTATATTCTACTTTATGCCTTTGTCATATGTATTGGTTTTGATAGGCAAAATAGTACTATTAATTATTTTATCTCTAATTCATAGTATATCTCTTTACATTGCATTACTATATATATGTATGTATGTATGTGTGTATGTATGTATGTATGTATGTATGTATGAACTGTACGGTTATATTTGTTAGTGAGTATCATATTACTTGAACCTCACCACTACTTTACAGAGGTTAGTCTTGATACTTACTTAACACATATTGTCTTTGTACTCATTATTATACTTCTACATAGTTTATGCAGATTCTGGCATTGGCACTATTGGATCTCAGAGAGTGCCCGTAGGTGAATTAGGAGACTAGAGGTAGTGCTGCTTGACGACCACATACCCTTGAATTCACTTTTTTCTCATTATCATATTGTTTATCTTATTCAGACAATACTTCTATATTATGACTCAGTTGTATCTTTATCTTGGAAGCTCATGACTTTGTACTATCGGGTTTTGAAAGGTGATGTAGTATTTTTAGCTTTTGGATGATGTTGTGAGATTTATTATGCTTTACTTATATCATGAAACGCTATTATATCTTGCTATGCTTAGTTTTGGTCGATTATGATTCTTGGCTTAAAAAGCGGGTAAGTGTAGGTTCCATCAAGACTATGGTGGGATTTTTGGCAGTGAAAAAGTTGGTACCAGAGCTCTAGGTTCAAGAGTTCTATGATTCATGAGCATGTCTAGTAGATTCTTACGGATCGGTATGGATACATCTATACTTATCTTCGAGAAGCTATGAGACATTTTGGAAACATCACTTTTTCATTCTAAAGTTTGAATCTTTACTCTTCTATTCTCTCAAAGATGTGAGAACACGTTCATCCATAACACGTTAGTAGGAATTATTGCCCCAGATTGCAGCTGCTACTAGAGGTAGAGGTCGGGGTAGAGGTAAGGCTGGAGCCGAAAGTAGGGCATATGCAGTAGGACCTAGAGGTGGAGCACCTATAACTACTCATGCGAAAGTCATTTATATGGGACCACCTATGGCTCCAAAGTGGACTAGGTTCCAGATCTATTTGTTCCACCTGGTTGTTCAACCAGGACCATCTAAGGTTCTCAAAAATCGCATTACTGCTCTAGTGCTTCAAGATAAGTTCCGAATGTTAAGTTACTTCGACTATTTGGCACATCCAGAATGATTCCTATGGTCCCAACTACTTTAGGCTGGAGGGGGAGCACATAACCTGGCTACTCACACTTTTGGCCGACCACTATTATGTTTCAAACTCCGGGAGTTTCGGTTCAACCACTAGTTGGGGTCGTTTAGACGATTGATGCAGCTAGGCCGAAGGTTAAGCCTGCTATGTTAGTTGATGAGCAGAAGATGATGGATCGGTTCCAGTAGTTAGATCCTCCATGTTTTGATGGTGATCTCACAACTGATGCTCAGTATTTGTTAGGTAGATGTCATGAGATTTTGCACAATTTGGGCCTTGTGGATTCTAATGGAGTTGATTTCACTACTTTTCAGTTGAGAGGGCCAACCAAGAGGTAGTGGCAAACATATGAGAAGGTCAGGCCAGTAGGATTGCTTCTTCTCACTTGGACTCAGTTTTATACCCTCTTCCAAGAGAAGTTAATTCCATTCACTAGGAGGGACGAGTTGCATAGCCAGTTTGAGAACCTGCAGTAGGATAGCATAACAGTTACTCAGTGTAAGGTAAGGTTCATAGGTTGTCATGCTATGCATATTTTTTTATTCCCTTCGAGAAGGAGAGAGTGTAGAGGTTTATTGTAGGTCTTAGTTACAGTATTTGGTACATGATAGCACGAGATTTTGAGACTCATACTACTTTCCACCAGGCTGTGGAAATTTCTAGGAAGTTGGAGCGTATCCACAGGAACAAGAGTGGCCTAGAAGACTCCTGCTACTGGAGGATTTAGTGGTGCCTACTCGGAAGGCAAGGGTAATTATGGAGAGGTCGTCCTAGCACGACATTTTAGTTAGCAATCTAGAATTCTCATAGAGCTCTAGTTAGCCATGAGTTTTAAAGTGCTCAGATAGGACAGTCGTCATACAACACACCTCCGACACGTGGTTCTTATAGTGCATTTATAGGGAGAGGTTATTTTAGTAGTTATTGTGGTTGTTAGGGGAAAAATTAGTCCTAGAAGCCACGCATGCAGATGATTTACTTTGAGTGTGGAGACCGAGACGTACAAGGAGGGATTGTCTTAGTATTCGGAATGGCGTATCTCAGCAGGTTACTCAGGTTGTCATTCTAGTCCCAATTGCTACACAACTTTCTAGTCAACTAGAGATGGAGGCGATGCAGTTCGAGGTTGTCCTAGAGGTAGAGGACATGTGCATAGAGGCCAAGCTCGGCGTTATGCTTATCTTGGTATGCTAGAAGCTATTGTAACTGGTGTTCTCATTACAAGTATTATTCCAATATGTCATATGGGTTCTTAGATATTATTTTATCTGGGTTTTACTTATTAGTATGCGTCATTTTTCTTTGCATCATATTTGGGTATGCCCTATGGTTTCTTGGATATTGTTTTTTATTTGTCTATGCCTGTATGAGATTCTATTATGCTAGATTTTTTTATCGGTCTTCTGTAGTTACTATTAATAATTATGATACGATGGTTGATCTCTTGTTGTTGGACATGATATTTTGAGGTCATTCTTGGCATTAATTAGTTATCTCTGTGTCATGCTATGTTGGATTGTCATGCCAAGACTATGATTTTAGCTATGATAGGGTTTCCTAGATTAAAGTGGAGAGGGTCATTTGGTTATTCTACATGTAAGGTAATTTCATTTTTGAGGCTCAACATATGGTTGAGAAGGGATGTTTAGCATATTTTGCTTTTATTTTGGATTCTAGTGGGTGTATTCCTCATATGGATTAGGTACCAGTTGTGTGAGTGTTTCCAAAAGTGTTTCTTATAGACTTGTTAGGTATGGAAAAAGATATTGATTTTTGTATTGATTTAGTTCCACAGGCTCAACCCATATTTATTACACCGGATCATATGGCTCTAGCTGAGCTGAAGGAGTTGGAGGAGTAGTTACATATTTTATGCAACGACCCGAATGTTTATTTTGAGCTTTATCACTATGTACGGTAGTCTGAGGCCTTGAGTAACTTCACGTGACACATTTTGATTTGTGTATACGGTTGGATTTTATTTTTGAGTGGTTCGGGATTAATTTGGAAGAGTGATTTTCAAATTGGGAGCTTTAAGTTGCAAAAGTCAACCAAGGTTTGAGTGTTGGATAAACGACCTTGGAATAAGGACTTGATGGTTTTAGTATGTCCGTATGGTTATTTTGGAGTTGGTCAAAAATTCGGAGTTGTATTTGGATGTTCTTATAAGGTTTTACTCTACTTGTCCAAAGTTGACAATTTGAAGAATTGGATAGTTGATAGTTTTGATCGGGAATTGACTTTGATGATATTAGACTCCGATTGTTTCTATAGAACATGAAATTATTTTGTTGGAACTTGCATACAAAGCTTGGTTGTAATCCGGAATGTCTAAGTGTGATTCAAATGCATTCGGTAAAGTTTGAATGTTTGAAAGTTAAGAGAATAGTATGATCTTCGATTCTTGGTTTTAATGTTATTTATGGTGTAACAAGTCTTTATTTAAGTTTGGATAATGGATTGGACTTGCGGGTAAGATTTGACGGGATCCCGAGGGGCTAGGATGTGATTCGGGGTAGTTTTCAACTATTTTGGTGGTGTTGGGCATTGTTGGGAAATTCTTTCGTGGCTGTGGGTAGGTAGATTCAATAGCATAGGCTTGGGAGCCTAGTCAGCGCATTCGTGTGAGGAGCGATGCATTCGCGAAAGTGGTTAAGATGTTGGCTTCTACGATCACGTGGGCAGTTTTGGATCACGATGGTGTATTTGAAGGCTGACTTATTTTTGTGCTTCGCAATCGCGAAGCAGTGGGTCGTAATCACATTGGGTATCACCGAGCAGTATATTTTAAGTGGAGTTTTGGGGATTTTGCTCATTCTGTCATATTTTGTACTTTAGACTTGGAGAGGGGCAATTTTTCAAGGATATTTTCATACAAGACTTTAGGGTAGATGATTTCTACTTATTTGTCATTATATTTCAAGTATCTACATGGTTATTTAACATCCAAAACATGGAATTTTGGGATAAAAATTGGGGTTTCTGTCTACATTTAAGAGAGCGAATTTTGAGGAATTGAATACCGATTTGGATTCAGTTTTGGAAACTAATTATATGACTGGTTAGGTTATGGGTAATCAGATTTTCGTATTGGTTCCAAATTTCGGGCACGCAAGCTAGGGTTGACTTTTGTTTATTTTCTGGGAATTCTTCAAGGATTGAAGCTTTATGGATTGCGATCTTTTCTTATTGCATTATTTGACTTTCTTGGATAATAGTTTACTTGAAATTACGTGATTAGATGGCTAGAGCGAGGTTTTGACGCGATTTGGTTTGGAGACTAGTCCAGATGAGGTATGTGTCTTGCTTAGCTTTGGTTTAAGGGAATTTTTCTTAATAAATAATATTGGTTGTTACATGGGGGTGATTCATATATATGCGAGGTGAAGAGCGTATATGTATGTGCCAGGGTTTTCCATGCTCACTATAGATTAGATGTTTCTTTGTGCTTTGTTGAAATTTGTGATCTTCTTGACTTATGTCTTATTTGATTCTAAGACTAAATGAGTACAATATTCCGTGCTACGAATCATGTTTAAACATATGACATCTTAAATGAGCACCATAGTCTGATCTTTCAACTCTTTATATACGTGAATTTATCATAGTCATGTATACCTACAGAAACATACCTATACATATTATTCATGTGCTACTTGAGCTTCTTTATTCATAATAAGAGATTATGATTGGGTATTTAGGGAGAATTTGGCACAAAGGATATTTCCGTGTAGTTGATATGAGTCTCCATGCTGAGACGATGGGAGTTGGAATTTACCTTACGATTATCACATACATGCACTCTACCTTGAGTTACGTCTATATTTTCTATCTTGTATGTTTCCTACTTAGTTTACTTCTATGTTTCTTATTTAGTCTATTAATATCACATTTATGTCCCTACCATGTTTGGTATAGTTACCTCTAAGCTTTCTACTTGATCTACTAATGATACATGCTTTAAATTTATACATTCCTTTACTTTTTACTTGCCTTTACTTGCTACATGCTTTTACTTGTCACATGCCTTTACTTGCTACATTCATTTACTTTTCACATGTCTTTACTTGCTACATGCCTTTAATTTTTACCTTCCTTTACTTGCTACATGTCTTTGCTTGTTTCATGCCTTATTCTTCTATTTTGGGTAGGACTGGGTGACTATTAGATTGTACAGTTTATGATTTGCTGGAGCCTTGTCAAAGATATCTAGGTGAGACTAACAATTGGAATTGAGTTTCCTATCGTTACTTGTTCGTATGGATTTTTACTTGGTAGATATTGTGACTTTGTTTCCTTTTTTGTCATGTGATGAAATTTTCCGTGCTTGGTGGTTGTTGGGTGATTCAATATGAACTAGTATATTGGGATAGGGTTGCACACCACAAAGGTATTTATTATTAATATTGTGATCGAGTTGCACACTAAACTGATGTGTATTATTAATATTAGGATTGGGTTGCACACTGCAATGGTATTTATTATTGATATTGGGATTGGTTGCACACCATAATGGTATTTATTATTGATTGATATTCTGATGAAGTTGCACGCTGCAACGATATATTATTATTGATATCGGGATTAGGTTGTACGCTGCAATGGCATTTGTTATTGATACTGGGATCAGATTATAAATGACACTTATTATTGGTATTTGGATATGATTCCTTGTGCGTATTTTATGTATATTGATTTCCTTAATGGAAATGGATCATAAGGTTATGTCCTTGTTTACTATGTCTGTTAACTTGACCTTTAGTTCTCTAGCTGATGCTCTTACTATTATTCTTCATATCTCCTGTCTTGTTTCGTACTTATTATCTGCACAGGTAATATTAAGTAAGTGCCTTTTTGAATTAAAAATCTCGTCACTACTTCACTGAGGTTAGTCAAGATACGTACAGAGTACATAAGGTCCATTGTTCTCATACTACACTTCTCCACCTTGCATGCAGATCTTAGAGCTGAGATGTTGTGGATGACAAGGCTAGCATTGGGATTGGCACGACCTGAAATACCAATCGCAGGGCCTGTTGTCGCTTAATGTCCACTTGGTAGGAAAGCCAATACTAGTACACATCCAATCATTTGTAAATCAATTTGAAAGTAATATAATAATAAATGAAGGTGTAGAATTTTGAAATAGATATAATAACCCAAATGCTCACTAGCCAAATCCTAGAATCTGGTGTCACAAGTACATGAGCATACTAAAAGTACTATAACCAATGTATGAATGAAAATACAACAATTCAAAACAAAATAAGCAGTGAAACTAGATAAGGAAGGGGACTTCAGGGATTGCGATGACCTATAAGGTTGTCATTTTCTCCACATCTAAAAGAAACGATCATCCTCGAACGGACGCAGAAAAGTACATGGACGGTAAACCGGTGGGGGTATCTACTCTGCATATTAGACTCGGACTTCCAAGCAGCCTCCTCAATTTACTGAGCTCTCCATTGCGCTTTCATAGAAGGAAACCCCTTGGATCTGAACTTACGGACATGCCTATCTAGAATAGCCACCAACTCCTCCTTATAGGTCAGATTTTCATCAAGTTGCACCGTGATGAAGTTCAAAACATATGATCTATCCTCACGACACTTCTGAAGTATGAAAACATGAAATGTCGGATATACCCCTGCTAGACTAGGAGGCAATTCTAGCAAATAAGCAACCTCCCTAACTCTCTCCAAGAACTCGAATGGGCCAATCATCATGCTCAACTTGCCCTTCTTCCAAACTGCATCAGGTCGTTCATAGGATACATTCAGAGAAGAACCTTCTCACCCACAATATAAGCCATATCTCGAACATTTAGGTCTGAATAATCTTCTTCTTGGACTGATCTGTACGAAGTCGCTCCTAAATCAACTTAACCTTCTCCATAGACTCACATAAAAAATCAGTGCCTAATAATCTATCCTCTCTGGTCTCAAACCAACCAATAGGCAAATTTTATCGCCTCCCGTATAAGGCCTCGTATGACGCCATCTAAATACTCGGCTGATAACTATTATTGTAGGCAAACTATACGAGCGGTAGAAATCGATCATATGAACCTCCGAAATCATTAACATATGCCTGTAACATTTCCTCCAAGATCTGAATAGTGCACTTATGTAAGGACCTAATCGATCATTTCGAGCTTTAAAGTTCCATTTAGTGGTTCGAGGACTTGAGTAGCATCCAATTGTGTATTATGACTTGTGTTCATGCTCAAATTTGATTTTTGGAATGAATTCGGATGAATGATTCTCACTTTAGAAGATTAAGTGAAAAATATTGATCGAGGTTTGACTTTCGTGAAAAAAACACCATAATGGTGTTTTGATGGCTCTGATAGGTTCGTATCTTGATTTTGGACTTGGGCGTATACTCGGAATCGATTTTGGAGGTTCGTAGGTGCGTTGTTTTGTCGAAAGTTGGCAATTCAAAGCTTAAAATTTTTATAAGTTTGACCGTAGGTTGACTTCATAGCTATAATGTTTAGATTTCTATTTCGAGACTTGGAATATGTCTGTTTATCATTTGAAACTTGTGCACAATGTTTGGCATCATACTGAGTTGATATTGATAAGAACCGGACACTCGATTGTGTGTTTAGAAGTTCTTGAGTTTCATGTTGAGCTTGTGTTTTGGAGGTGCGATTCATGGTATTGGATGTCATTTTTGAAGATTTGATCGCGCGAGCGAGTTCGTGTTATGTTTTTAGACTTGTGTTGGTGTTTGGTTTGGAGCCCCGAGGGCTCGGCTGAGTTTCAGATGCGTTTTAGACTGTTTGGGAGAGTCTTAGTGTTGCTGGTCTGAACAAGTACTGCTGGCCTCGCAAATACGCGTTCGTATAAAGGGGTTGGAATGGGTGTCCTCGTATTTGGAATGGAAAGTTCGCTATTGTGAAGGTTGAGAATTTAGGACAGCCTGGTATATGCGAAGTAATTTTTTGCACTTGCAATAAATAAGTCGCATTTGCGACTATAGATGGTCTGATGCACTAATCGCATTTGCGATCAGTGTATCACATTTGTGAACAAGTGTTCATAAATGCGACATCTACAACTAGGTAAAAGAGGGGGAAAACGGGACTTAGCTCATTTTACACTATTTTTCAACCCCAAACACTCTAGAGGCAATGTTTGAAGAACATTTTCTTCCCAAATTCATTGATAAGCATCTCTTATTACATTTATATCAATTTCAATTACATTTCATAAGTTTTTAACATCAAATATTTAATTTCATTGTAGAAATTAAGGGTTTGGGTGGAATTTAATGATTTTTTAAAATTGAGATTTAGACCTCAAATTAAGGTCGGATTTTGAAATAAATACACATCCAGGCTCAGGGGCGAATGTGTAACCAGTTTTTAGTCTGAATCGTGAATTTTGACCATGTGCGCCCGGGGTTGACTTTTATTGAATTTTTAAAAAACGATCAAAATTGAGCCTTTTTCATTCATAGGTAGTTTCGAAAGCTTATTTTGATTGTCTGATTTGATAATTGGATGGATTCGGTTGATTTGTAGGCTTGTTCGAAAGTCAAGGCCGTAATTGATTGTTGATTTGGTTGTAAAGTGAGGTAAGTCGTGGTTAACTTTGTCTTGAGGGAATTAAAACTTGTTGGTCTATCTGCTACATGAATTATGTGTGGGGATGATGTATATGTAAGTTGGAGAGTATATATGCGTTGTCACTGGATTAAAGCATGCAGGTGGAAATTGTCATATTGTACCATGTTGTTTCATTTGTATGCTTCCATGCCGTAGTTAGATTGCTATTCCTTTAATTGTTCATTTTCGTCTTCATTCTGAATTTCAAAGTTTTTAGGATATTGAACGTCGAAATTTCTTATCATAGCACTATGGATGAAGTTGAAATTTTCTTCCCACCTTCCTTGAGGGGTTGTTATTGTTGCTTGGCGAGGAAGAGTGAAAAACACGAATGGTGTTTACTGAGGGCTTTAGAGGTAAGTATCTTGCCTAATAATGTGTGAGGGAACTAACTCATAGGGATTGGTTTGTTTGTACTATTTGAACTACATGAAAGACGTGTACACTAAGTGACGAGTGTATACATGGCTTATATATGGAAATTTTACCGGCTTAGACTCTTAGGTTCGTATGCACATTAAACAAATTAAGTCGTCTTATGTCATGACCCATATTTCCCTCCGCTGGTTATCCTGATGGCACCTAGTCTTAGGTAAGCCTAACATTTCCACTGAAAAACAACAATAATAAAGGAATTTTAAAAATTTTGAAATAGAATTCTTGACACAGTTTACAATTTTCAAAAATCCGGTAAGTACAAGTCATAAGCTCTACGAAATCTTTCTATCACTAAGTACAACTGCCTAGGAATAAGTAAGTACAATTGAATAGAAATAAAACAGGAAGGTGACTCTGAAGCCTGCGAATGCAACATCAGGTTACCTCGAGTCGCATCAACAACGATCTGCGCAGCTACCAACAACCATAACCTGAAGCTGCACACAAAAATGTGCGGAAGTGTAGTATGAGCACACCACAGCGGTGCCCAGTAAGTATCAAGACTAACCTCGGTGAAGTAGTGACGAATACTAGTCAAGAAACCACCAGTCTAATAAGTAAAAAGGCAAGATATATAAATGACCGATCCAAAATATCTATCTAAATATTTCTCAATGTAATTAACGATACGATCGTATAATACGGAAGAAAATTCAATAATCACGATCAACGGACCGCATATTAGAATTATGCAAAGAGAATGGAATGGATGCACTCCAAATGGCGGGAACTACAACCCAACAAAAGCACAAGCAACTCAGCACTACATCAATTTATTCACGTCAGGCCTTAGCCAATGACTCAATAAAACTGGTCAAACTTTCGAGTGAAAACCTTTAAATCGTGAGTTATTTTTGAAAACTTTAAAGATATAATCTTTTCGGAATAGGGAAATTTCTTCTTTGAAACATACTTTCTCTGAATGTATATTTATATATTTTTTTATATGGAGAAATCTTTATAACATAGTCTCTTCAATTACGGGGTGTTCAAATACACTTTGCCAAATACTGCTCTTTCAAGGGTCATCAATATACGTGATGTTCAAAATATATTTTCCCAAGTATTGCTCTTTCAAATATCATCAAAACACGTGATGTTCAAAATATATTTTCCCAGGTACTGCTCTTTCAAATATCATCAATATACGTGATGTTCAAAATATATTTTTCCAAGTACTGCTCTTTCAAATATCATCATTCTACAAGACAAATGTTTTTCAAATATACTTTCGAAAAGAAGTCCTTTAGACCTAACTTTTCCTGGAGATAACTTCTTTTCAGCTATACTTTTCAATATATATATTTATATCTTTCGATTCAAATCTCCTCAATCATAAACTACCAGAACTCAGTCCGCGACTCAGAATTTGTCATGCAATGCATTACAGAGGGAAGACTACCGGATCTCTGTCCGTAGTCCCAATTTAAATATGCGATACAGTACAGGGAGAAAGCTCCCGAATCTCTGTCTGTAGTCCCAATTTAAATATGCGATTCAGTACATGGGGAAAGCTCCCAGATCTCTGTCCGTAGTCACAATATAAATATGTGATGCAGTAAAGGGGGAAATCTCCCGGATCTCTGTCCGTAGTCCCAATTTAAATATACAATGCAGTATAGGGGGAAAGCTCCCGGATCTCTGTCCGTATTCCCAATTTAAATATGCAATGTAGACACTGAGGAAAACAACTAGAATGCGACAGAAACAACATATATTTCCACAACTGGCGCGAAAGCAAACAAGGCCGAGTACAAAGTGCGATGAGCAAATCAATACAAAGACTTAAATCACAAAAGTGGTAACAACTCGCTCATAAGAAGTAGCCACTGAGAGGAATGCCAAGCACAAAGAGAGAACAACATAACGAGGGGAAAACAAGACAAATATAGCAACGATTCTATACATTCAAGTTCGCAACTAAGGAACCAAATCATCCCGACAAGGGAAATCAACTATAACCAATCTCACATAGACAATTAGCTTGACCGAATAAACTCATTTTGAACAATCCTCAGTAAATATGCAGCATATGAAGGAATACATAGCATAACGGTAGAAAAAAATAAAGTCTTCATTTAAGTCAATTAAGATCATATAAGAAACAAGGAATGCTAGGCAAGTACTTCTAACTTGAACATGAGGAGATGAGATTAGGAGTCAGGAATTTAGATATAACAAGTTCAATTCATATACGGGGAACATAAGGACCCAAAACTCCCTAAAGGGAAATCTATTTGCAAATAAGTTCGAGTACACACTCGTCACCTCGCGTACGCGGACTACAATCAACATAGAAGACTCAACCCTAAGGGGTAGTTCCACCACACAAGGTTAGGCAAGATACTTACCTCAAAGATGACAACCCGGTACTCAAAAATAGACTTCTCGGGCGGGAAGACCTCTGGGCGGCTCAAAATCAACTAACACAACTTCAAAATACATATAAAACGTATAAGGAACGACTCCAAATAATAAAGTTTGAATATTTGCAAATTTAAAAAAATCAACCCAAAAGTCGACCCCCGGGCCCGCATCTCGGAACCTGACAAATTTTTTAAATTTCGATACGAGTTCACCCATACTAAATTTATCCAATCCCGATACCATTTGGTCAATCAAATCATGAATTTTTATTTTTAAAGTTTTGTTTCAAAAGCCACAATCCCCTCAACCCAAAACACAATTTAAATGATAAAAACAAGAACTAATTCAGAAATATATTTAATTATAGTGGAAGAACACTTACCCATTCGATTTGTGTGAAAATCCCTCAAGGAATAGCCTAAAACCGAGTTATAGAACTCAAAATATGTTTAAAATGGTGAAACCCCCGATTTTGGAAACTTATAACCTGCCCAGATTTTTAAAGCATCGCGATCGTGTGAAATTGTTTGCGATCGCGTAGAGGAAAAATATCACAGGTAAAAAATGCTCTACGCGATCACGGAATAGCTTATGCGATCGCGTATAAGGAGCAGGCTGGCTTTCGAGATCGCGGTTGGATTCCTGCGAATGCGTAAAAGATAAATTGGGAATTTCAAATTTACACTATGCGATTGTGTCTAAGGCTATGCGATCACATAGAAGGGAGGGACAACAAACATAACATCAGCAAAACCCAGATTTTTTTCTAAGTTTCAACACCCCGATGCCTATCTGAAACACACCCGAGCCTTCATGGCTCAAAACCATAGATGCACACAACCTCTACAACATCCTACAGACTTATTCGAGTAAGTATACCACCAAAATAACATAAAAAAACAACGAATTAAACCCGAAAATCAATGAAATTCTTAAAACTTCTTTAAACTTCTTTAAACTTCAATTTTTTTCCATTTTTGATCCGAATCACGCCAAACGAAGTCCGTTTATTTCCAAATTTTACAGATAACACATATAAAACATGTTGAACCTGTTCCGGGCTTCGGTACCAAGATACGGGCCCGATACCACATGTTTCACCTCAAATTTCATTTTCAAAAACCTTTGTATTTTTCAGAAAACAATTTTCTTAAAAAATTCATTTCTCGGACTTGGGACCTCGGAATTCGATTCCGGGCATACGCCCAAGTTCCATATTTTTCTACGGACCCTCCGAGACTGTCCAATCATGGGTCCGGGTACATTTTCCAAAAATATTGACTGAAGTCAACTTTATTCAAATTTCCAATACAAAATTATCATTTTTATCAATTTTTCACATAAAGGCTTCCCGTCTACACTCCCGGACTGTGCATGCAAATCGAGGTGAGATAGAAGGAGGCTTTCACGACCTCGAAACACAGAATTAGCTAGAAATATATGGGATGACCTTTTGGGTCATCACAATCTCCCCCTCTTAAACAAATGTTCGTCCTCGAACGTGCTAAGATTCACTTTGAACTCATCCAATCACTGATTGCGCATTTCCAACACACACCCGCGGGTGATCCCACGTCACCCCAACCTACATAAGCCTGATGACACCATCACAACTTCCATATATCCTTTTAATCATCATCGATAAGCCTCATACCTCAATTCCTCACTTTCTACTCTTTTCCAAAAGACCCGATTCTAAATCCATGTCTGGCATTAGCCTCAACCAACTGCATCAACTCAGGTCTACGCCCATAAGGCATGGCCACACAACATAGCACGTCACATATAGGCTCAATATCACTTTTGATCACCATAACTTCCCAAAATCAACTCAACATTGGCAGTTAGTCCGACATATGGAAGAACTCTCTGTTTCCAAATCCCATAATACCGATGATGATGCAATAAACACAAAGACCTCATCCGAAGATACCCGAATCACAAAGTCACAGCTAACACCACCAGGCACACATCCCGCAAAGTGAACTAAAGAAGCACATAACGAATGGGTTAGTAGGAAAGATAGAAGCATATCTAAAGGTACTATCAAACCAGCCCATAGGCATAACTCTCTATCGATACTGACTTACCAAAAGCAATATAACAAGAGAGAAGCAAAACATATGAACAAATCACAAGGATGCCATCCTGATAAAAATTTCACCGCGGTACTCAGCCCGGTCCAAACATATCAAATCACAAAGAATCACGAGGGTCTCGCCCTCAACTCTACGACACATGTAGAATATATATAATACCAAGAGAGATATCCCGCTAATTCACCTCGGCTAACAAAATCATAGCGTTCACTTACTCACATCTCAATGGAGCATCCAATCACAGCTCGAAAAAAAAATACTCAGGAGAATTACATAAAGCTTACCACGAAAGACGACATGGACTCACTTCCAGTTTCACCACTAGCAAGGATGAATAAAACAATGATAGACACGGCTACTACTCATAGAATCTCCCAATAGTAGCAAGCATAAAAATAGAGTGCAATACATGAAACTCACTCGTAATGAGACGACAAATAATCGGAACTCATCCTGACCAACAGGACTATAGTGAAATACAATGGTACCCCACTTTAGCACATCAAGCCATACTTGGGTGATGATATCTGACACGACGTCCTCTAGCGTACTATATGCAACACATCAACGGGTCGGGCCTCCCCCTCTTAGGTGCCTTCTATCCACCTGAACACCCTGCCATAACTCTCCCACCTGAATCCTAAAACAATATCTCACCCTGTGGCTAACATCTCCACACTGAAAATAATCTCTCTGCCGATGTGGCTGTGGAAAACATACGATACGGATCCTCTGATACCCATGAGTATCGAAAACGCTCCCATGCGAAGCTGGTAATTCAACTGAACTGGTTGACCCAAGATTCTATACCGTGCCTGAGTCCCCCAATGAATCTACGGACTCTCCCTCTAACTGAAGCAACCAAGTGAGGTGTATATCTGGCCAACTCACTGAATCTCACGGCGTACTCCAAAGGTGACATAGCGCCCTAACGCAACTGCTCAAACTCCATGTGGTGTACATCCCGACAGAACTGAGGTGCAACCTCCCTCAAAACATCTTCGAAAACTTAATCCATGCTAGTGAAGCTAACTCGGCCAGGTTACCCCAACTCATATGCCGCCACCGCTGATCAACCCACTACTCTGGACCTGAGACATGACAAAAGCAATCCCGCTCATCTCCACAATACCCTAAGTACAAAGAATATGGTGACACTCCTTAAGAAAATCCTGGGAATTACCCTCCACCAATCCACTGAAAGATAGAAGGGTGGTACTTCCAGTACCTCTAAGTCCCAAGGTGCTCTACCTCCGATGTTACTGTCCTAACCACAGGTTGAACTGAAACCACGTGTCGTGCTGCCATGACAACTGGAACTTGATCAATATGATCTCGCTGCTCTGGAGTGTAGACAGTGGGAGTCTGAACTCCTCCCTTGATTTTGTGAAGCAACTGGTGCACTAGAATCAACCCGGCCTAAGCCGATGTACCAATTGTACTCAAAACTGCGCTCTGATCTTCTAAAGTCCGGGGTAACAACATCCACCGCCAGTACCTGTCCCCTAACTAGGACTAATGGCGACTCCTCAACGACTGCTCTGGTAGGCATCTTAACTGCGGCACGTGCTCCTTGTTGGCCTCTATCTCTGACCCTTGTGACATTTGCTTCAGGTAGAATCATCTGGAACCGCCGCTCGTGTCCTCACCATCGGTGAGAGAATGGAATGATAATTTGAAACTTCAAGACCAATGAACTCGCATGATAGGAATGAAGGAAGTGAAAGTGTCCTGATAGTTCCATAGCCTCTCGAAGATAGGTACAGACGTCTCCGTACCGATCCATAAGATTCTACCAAACCCGCTTATGACTCGTACCACCTATAAACCTAGAGCTCTGATACCAACTTGTCACGACCCAAATTTCTCTCCAATGGGTATCGTGATGGCACCTAGTCTTAGGGACTAGGTAAGCCTAACATTTCCACTGAACAACAACAATAATAAAGGAATTTTAAAAATTTTGAAATAGAATTCTTGACAGAGTTTACAATTTTCCAAAACCCGGTAAGTACAAGTCATAAGCTCTACGAAATCTTTCTATCAAATCAAAGTACAACTGCCTAGGAATAAGTAAGAACAGTCTAATAGAAATAAAATAGGAAGGTGACTCCGAATCCTGCGAACGCAGCAACAGGTTACCTTGAGTCTCCTCAGCAATGAACTACGCAGCTACCAACAATCATAACCTGAAGCTGCACACAAAAATGTGCAGAAGTGTAGTATGAGCACACCACAGCAGTTCCTAGTAAGTATCAAGTCTCACCTCGGTGAAGTAGTGACGAGGACACTAGTCAAGACACCACCGATCTAATAAGTAAAAAGGCAAGATGTATAAATGACCGATCCAAAATATCTATCTAAATATTTCTCAATGTAATTGACGATACGATCGTATAATACGGAAGAAAATTCAATAATCACGATCAATGGACTGCATAATAGAAATACGTAAAGAGAATGGAAAGGATGCACTCAAAATGGCAGGAACTACAACCCAACAAAAAGACTAGCAACTCAGCTCCACATCAATTTATTCACGTCAGGCCGTAGCCAATGACTCAATAAATTTGGTCAAACTTTCGAGTGAAAACCTTTAAATCGTTATTTCATTTTGAAAACTTTAAAGATATAATCATTTCGGAATAGAGAAATTTCTTCTTTGAAACATACTTTCTCTGGATGTATATTTATATATTTTTTTATAAGGAGAAATCTTTATAACATAGTGTCTTCAAATACGGGGTTCAAATACACTTTCCCAAATACCGCTCTTTCAAGTGTCATCAATATACATGATGTTCAATATTTTCCCAAGTACTGCTCTTTCAAATATCATCAACATACGTGATGTTCAAAATATATTTTCCCAAGTACTGCTCTTTCAAATATCATCACTCTCCAAGACAAATGTTTTTCAAATATACTTCCGAAAAGAAGTCCTTTAGACATAACTTTTCCTGGAGATAATTTCTTTTCAGCTATAATTTTCAATATATATGTTTATATCTTTCGATTCAAATCTACTCAATCATAAACTACTAGAACTCAGTCTGCCGCTCAGAATTTGTCATGCAATGTCGTACAGAGGGAAAACTCCCGGATCTCCGTCCGTAGTCCCAATTTAAATTTGCGATGCAGTACAAGGGGAAAGCTCCCGGATCTCTGTCTGTAGTCCCAATTTAAATATGTAATGTAGCCACTGAGGAAAACAACCAGAATGCGATAGAAAAAACATATATTGCCCCAACCGGCGCGAAAGCCACCAGGGCCGAGTACAAAGTGCGATGAGCAAATCAATACAAAGACTTAAATCACAAAAGTGGTAACAACTCGCTCATAAGAAGTAGCCACTGAGAGGAATGCCAAGCACAAAGAGAGAACAACATAACGAGGGGAAAACAAGACAAATATAGCAACGATTCTATACATTCAAGTTCGCAACCAACGAACCAAATCATCCCAACAAGGGAAATCAGCTATAACCAATCTCACTTAGACAATTAGCTTCACCGAATAAACTCAGTTTGAACAATGCTCAGTAAATAGGCAGCATATGAAGGAAGACATAACATAATGGTAGAAAAAATAAAGTCTTCATTTAAGCCAATTAAGATCATATAAGAAACAATGAATGCTAGGCAAGTACTTCTAAATTGAACATGAGGATATGAGATTAGGAGTCAGGAATTTAGATATAACAAGTTCAATTCATATACGGGGAACATAAGGACCCAAAACTCCCTAAAGGGAAACCTATTTGCAAATAAGTTCGAGAACACACTTGTCACCTCGCGTACGCGGACTACAATCAACATAGAAGACTCAACCCTAAGGGGTAGTTCCCCCACACAAGGTTAGGCAAGATACTTACCTCAAAGACGACAACCCGGTACTCAAAAATAGACTTCTCGGGCAGGAAGACCTCCGGGCGGCTCAAAATCAACTAAAACAACTTCAAAACACATATAAAACGTATAAGGAACGATTCCGAATAATAAAGTTTCAATCTTTGCAAATTTGTAAAAATCGACCCAAAAGTCAACCCCTGGCCCGCACCTCGGAACCCGACAAATTTTACAGATTTCGGTTACCCATTCCGATACGAGTTCACGCATACTAAATTTATCCAATCCCGATACCATTTGGTCATTCAAATCATGAATTTTTATTTTTGAAGTTTTCTTTCAAAACCCACAATCCCCTCAACCCAAAACACAATTTAAATGATAAAAACAATAACTAATTCATGAAATATATTTAATTATATTGGAAGAACACTTACCCATTCGATTTGTGTGATAATCCCTCAAGAAACCGCCCAAAACCGGGTTCTAGAAGTCAAAATATGTTTAAAATGGTGAAAATCCCGATTTTGGAAACTTATAATCTGCCCAGGTTTTTAAAGCATCGCGATCGCGTGAAATTGTTTGCGATCGCATAGAGGAAAAATATCACAGGTCAAAAATGCTCTACGCGATCGCAGAATAGCTTATGCGATCGCGTATAAGGAGCAGGCTGGCTTCCACGATCACGGATGGATTCCTGCGAATGCGTAGAAGAAAAACTGCGCATTTCAAATTTACACTATGCGATCGCGTCTAAGGCTATGCGATCACATAGAAGGGAGGGACAACAAACGTAACAACTCAAAAAACAAGATGTTTTTCTAAGTTTCAACACCCCTACGTCTATCCGAAACACCCCGAGCCCTCATGGCTCAAAATCATATATGCACACAACCCCTACAACATCCTATAGACTTATTCAAGTAATTATACCACAAAAATAACATCAAAAACAATGAATAAAACCCCAAAATCAACAAAATTCGTAAAACTTCTTTAAACTTCAATTTTTTTCCATTTTTGATCCGAATCACGCCAAACGAAGTCCGTTTATTTCCAAATTTCTCAGATAACACATATAAAAATGTTCAACCTCTTCCGGGCTCCGGAACCAAGATACGGACCCGATACCACAGGTTTCACCTCAAATTTCATTTTCAAAACCTTTATACATTTCAGAAAATAATTTTCTTTAAAAATTCATTTCTCGGACTTGGGACCTCGGAATTCGATATCGAGCATACGCCCAAGTACCATATTTTTCTACGGACCTTCCAGGACCGTCCCATCACGGGCTCGGGTCCGTTTACCAAAAACGTTGACTGAATTCAAGTTTATTCAAATTTCCAATATAAAATTACCATTTTAATCAATTTTTCACATAAAGGCTTCCCGGCTACATGCCCGGGCTGTGCATGCAAATCGAGGTGAGATAAAAGGAGGCTGTCACAACCTCGGAAGACAGAATTAGCTAGAAATATACGGGATGACCTTTTGGGTCATCACATCTTATCATGTTAAATCCTCTATTGCTAAATTTACCCTTACGTGTCTTATTTGAGGTTGATTGATTCATGTTCTACCCTTATTGCCAAATATACTCTTATATGCCTTAGTTGAAGTTGTTGCCTTTTTTATTTCCATGTTATCTCTTCCATAATTGCTTAACCTTTGTTGAAGTTATTGTTATTCCTTCCATTGTTGAGTTATCCTTGTTTGGAATCATTGTTACATGTCGTCTCTCTTATTATCGAGTTGTAATTATTTGGAATTATTGTTACATATTATTCCTTCCATTGTTGAGTTATTCTTATTTGATATTGTTGTACACACTATCTCTCCTGTTGTTGAGTTATTTTTGTTTGAAACCATTATTACTTGTTATGTCTTTCATTGTGAGCTTGTTCTTCAATTCTTTGTGTTTAGAGATTCTTGTGCTGATTTGCTTGCCCTACTCCCGAGTTATTGTTGTTGTTGCTTTACTCAGTCTTATTGAGTTGAGGGCTATGTGTGGTTATGGTATTGGAATCGTTTTGAGGAAAAGTTGTGGCATATGGGCACATATGGTGCGAGTTGTTATATTGTGTTGTTATATTTTTGGCACACGTGATATTGTTGAGGAGAAATATCAGAGTGTTTGCGCGTGAGTTGTCCGTGCTATTGTTATTATTGATATTTGCACATGCGACATGGTGGGGGGGGGTGCGTGTGGCGACACAAGGTGGGAATATCATTATGAGCATGTGGCGAGATAAGGTGGGTATTTACTTTATTATTGCATACATGGAGAGACAAGGGGGCGATGTCAAGGATGATTTGTGATGGCCTGAGAACATTATTATTGATGATATTTGTGTAGTGGTGCGCGTACCTTGTGTGAGTTATGCATTTTACATTTTGTTGTGTTGTTTCCTATGTGCCATTCATTGTCTCTACTCTTACTTGTTGACTCAAGTTGTGATAGAACACTTGCACAAGCATACACGTAATTAATCACTCATATCGTTTTAAGAAGATGAAATCTGATGTTTATTGATCATTTACAGGCATTCTCTTTTACTTGCCTTGTGTGTGAGAGTTTTACTATTTGCACGTGATTTTTCCGTGTGATTATGAGTTATTGTTATTGTTGGCACGTGAGTTGTCCGTGCAGATATGAGATATGGTCACTCCCTTAGCACATGAGTTGTCCGTGAAAATATGATTTGTAATGTGGGCACAAGATGCCAAGTAATTGGGTTTCGTGAATTTGGACCCATAATTTGTAATTATGAGGTGTGGTACCTCGGGAAAAATCTTGAATAAATCATCTGTGAAAGCGGTTGTTCTTATTTAGTTGTTACTTCTTATCCTTGTTTGGTTTATCCGGACTTAAACTGTATTTAGCTTAATCTACGAGGTTATTACATTTTGTGCTTCGTTGCTGATTGTTACTTCTAGTTTTCTATTGCAAGTGTTGTTTTGTTTTTCTTACCATGCTTAAATTTATATTGGTATTGTTCCCTTTTAGTTTCATATCGTACTTGTACAGGTTATTAAACCTACTAGGTGTCTTGGTTGTCCCTCGTCACTACTCCACCAAGAGTAGTCTTGAGACATACTGGGTACATCCATGGTGTACTCATCCTACGCTTTTACACATTTTTGTACAGATTCAGGTACTTCGGAGTTTGTTGATCATTAACTACCTTATCGGCCATTGATGCAGAGCCTTAAGGTATACCTGCCATTGTGTTCGCAGGCCTCAAAGTCACCTTGTGAAGTTCTTTTGTACAGTTTATTTCTATTCCGAAACAGTTGTACTTACAAAATATTTTAGTGAACTCAGTAGCGCTTATGACTTGCACTATCGCTTTTGGGATGTTATGTATCTACCTTGGATTGTTGACTTATTATAAAAATTTATGTTTCATACTTAACAGTTATTTGGTTAAAATCTATTATTAAATCAGTAAGTGGGATGCTGTTTCTAGTCACGATACACCTTCATGACACCTGGGTGAATGGAATAGCGAGAACTGTGAGCCTCCTCACTCAAGCCACCAAAATTTTGAAAATAAATTTTAACTTGAAGCTGCATAACACCATCATCACCAATCACCACATCTTTGGCACCACCATGCTGCATTGTGTCTTTCAGCACCAACAAGTGAGGATCATCAAACTGGCGAGCCTTGATTCGTTCAAGCAACGATGACTGTGTCACAACACAAGCAAGAACCCAGCTAGGCTCCGAAACGTACAGCCTCACAAACTAATTGGCCAATGCCTGAACATCCATAGCTAGTGGCCTTTCCACTGCCGGTAAATAAGCCAAACTGCCCATGCTCTCAGCCTTCCTATTCAATGCATCAGCCAAAATATTGGCCTTCCCCATATGATTTAATATGGTGATATAATAGTCTTTCAACAACTTTAACCATATCGGCTGCCCCAAATTAATGTCCTTCTGTTTGAATAGGTGCTGGATACTCCGATTGTTTCCTACACAGTTAAGGTATTTGATATTATCCAATAATAACGTTAGTCATCCAAGAGTACATACATAAATGACATATCAGACAGTAGTGAAGTAAGTTCGAGATAAATAAGGATAAGAAACTAGACTAATGAATATTTGGGCTCAGTGCTTAAACAAGCCTAATATTATGTGCACGAATAGCAGATGCGACAGGATGCGACGGCCCAAATCTGACATGGACTTGAGCTCTCAATGGGCTCAGTAGGCCCAGGTTGAATTCATGCATAAAAAGGAAAAGAGAATAATTACCTAGGCAGTAAGCATGTGAAATTAGAAGGAAAATCGGGGAAAACAATGTAGGATTTACCTAGGCACGAAGAGGTCGACCGTTGATACCTTTAGTCCATCGGTCAAACCCTAATTTCCAGAGGTCAGTGCGTTTAACCTCTGTACAATGAATAATGATGATGAAGCTGAAGATAATAGTCATGCATGCCTTGATTTCAAAGAAGGCAAGATAGATGAAATCCCGGGTTTCACCTTTAGGTCTAGGGCTTCTAGGTTTGCGATTTGAATTGAGGTAACGAAAGGGGAAAGTTTTAAGCGGGATTCACGGTTTAAGAGAGACAGAAAGAATAATTTGAGTCAGATTTTTGACCTTGCACAAATTTATGCAAGGTTTTAATTTGGACTGATAGGACTGATAGGGGATAAGAGAAAAGAGAGGGAATTGGGAAATAAGAGCAGCCGCGTTGATAATGATTAAGGTTTAGGGTGCCTGTTAGGAAAAATGCAAGATTGATTTCAAGCAGGTGGATCCCTGATTAACGAATTTGATTTTAGGAGGTGAGATTTGATAAAAAATGGTTATTATGGAAATATAACGGGGGTCATTGGATCTGTAACGACCCGACCAGTCGCTGTGAGCTCTAGCGCATTGTTCAGCAGTTTGAAGTCATGAGCAAGTCCATTTAAGGTATTATGACTTGTAGGTGTGGTTGAAATTTAATTTCAGAAAGTTTAGAGTAGATTTGGAAAGAAATTTCTCATTTTAGAAGCCTTAACTTGGAGAAATTGACTAAGATTGGAATTTTGAGTAAACAACCTCCGAATTAGGATTTGAAGGTTCCTGCAGGTTTGTATGAGGATTTCAAAATTGGTGGTATGTCCGGATCGGGCTTCGGATAACCCGAGAGCATTTCGGTGCATATTGTGGAAGTCAGCATTTTAGAAGAAATTTCCTACGTTTGGCTTGAAGTGCATTTCAATTATATGATGTCCGTTTGGGATTCCGAGCCTGGGAATAGCTCCGTATGGTGATTCTGGAGTTGGGAGCGCGATCGGAAGTGAATTCAGACGTCCATAGGTCATTTTGAAGTCATTTGGCTAAAGATAAAAATTTGAAGGTTTTTGAGAAATCCGACCGGAAGTGGAAATTTTGATATCAGGGTCAGAATGCTATTCCAGAAGTTGAAGTAGGTCTGTAATATTGAATATGACTTGTGTGCAAAATTTGAGGTCAATCAGACGTGATTTGATAGGTTTCGGCATCACATGTAGAAGTTGGAAATTTCTAAGTTCATAAAGTTTGAATTTTAGTGTGATTCGTGATTTTGGCGTTGTTTGATGTGATTTCGAGGTATTAGGACTGGTTGGTAGGTTCAGTTGAGGTCCCAAGGGACTCGGGCATGTTTCGAATGCTCAACGGGTCGATTCGTGCCTTGTGAGGATTGCTGGTTTTTCTGGTGTGAGAGCAGTAGATATTTACACAATGCGATCACATGAGAGGGTCCGCGATCGCACAGTACAATTTGGGAGGCTGCTGTATTTTGGCTTATCCGATTGCAGGTAACTGTATGCGATCACACAGTGCAATTTGGGTGGCTGCTGGATTTTGGTCTATGCGATCGCACAGAGGGGAAAATGAGTCTTCAGTCTTATGGCTTGTGAGAGCGCGAGGTTAAATGTGCGATCGCACATTGTATGTTTAGAGGCTTCTGAGATTTTTCCTACGCGATCGCGACTATAGGAGTGCGATCGCATAGAGGGTTGGTGTTGGCAGTGAACTATTTTAAAACAGGATTTTGGCATTTTGCTCATTCTTTCTCATGGTTGGAGAGATTTTTGGAGATTTCAAAGGGTGATTTTCATCAAGCATCAATAGGTAAGTGATTCATTCTCATCTCAAATTAAATACAAGGTATATGCATGGATTAAAACATGAAAATTGTATAAAAGTTGGGGATTTTGGAGGAAAAACCTAGAAATCTTATTTTGGATTTCTACCACGAATTTGAACATGGAATTTAGAGTAAATTGTATATTTGAGCTAGTAAGGCTGTGGGTAGAGTATATCTTCGAGAAATTTTGAAATTCGGGCAGTGGGCCCGAGGGCATTTTGGTCAATTCACTGAGCCGAGTTGGTAAATTATATAATTTGAATTGTTGCAAATATTAGAGTATATTTTCATTGGTTTGTCGTTATTTGGTTAGTTTTGGGGCGTTGTGCGTCCATTGGAGTTGTCGGAAGGGCTTGGAAGCCAGTTATGGAATTTCAGAGCGAGGTAAGTCTCCTTTATAACTTTGTGAGGGGGAATTTTCCCCCTAGGTGAACTAATTAAGTATGTGCTATTATCTTCGGGGGATACGTACACACGAGGTGACGGGAGTCCGTGCGTAGCTACTATTATGCCATGTCCAGGTAGACTAGGACCCACTAGCATGCTTTACTTGTTGTACTGGTGACCTTGTCAATAAAATATCATGTGATGCTTTCAATTAGTATCTAAATCTATGAGAAGGATAGAGTTTACTTTTCCTAATCACCTAGAAGGAGAAATGATTCTTCCTTCGATAATTGTGTTTCGGAAAAACTTATCAAGTTTGGAACCCTGTCAAAATTGACAAGTAAATCTCCAGAAAAGTTTTAAATATTATACTCATGTTTATTAAAAGGAGAATTTTATCATTTCATCGAACAACTAATTTTCCTGATAAAAATGTGGTTTATTGGTGTGAATATGTGTAACTTTGGGTGCCTGAGTCGCATGTATGATTCGCGAGCAGGATGACCCTGTATTTATGTATATTCATATGAGCACCTGTGTCGCAGGTATGATTCGCGAGCAGGTTAGCCTTATTATTATTATTATTATTATTTTGACCGCGTCGTATGATTGATTCGCGAGAGGGGAAAATAGATGCATCTATGGTTCGGGCCGTTCGACCCTCGGCTATGCACAATTTATGTTTATGTTGGTTCGGGCCGTCGACCCTTGCCATTGCTTGCGCATGATATTTACTGCGTATTTGCTGTGATTTATACATGTTTATCGGCCTAAGGAAGTTTTAATGGCCAGTTATGAGGAAAGAGAATTTATGTGTAAACTGTGAAATAAGTCTAATATTTCTTATCCCGGATTATGATTTGAATTGTCAACTGAAATGACGAAGATTTAAAGTGTTAAATGTGGAAGGAGTTGATATTATTTATTCCTGATTTGAATAAATTGTCTATGACATTCATGCTTAGTGTCTCACTTGAATATACTAAATTGACATCTAGCAAGTGTCTAATTCGACCTTTTGTCACTACCTCTCTGAGGTTAGGCGGATGAATTATTGAGTACACGTTGTTTTCGTACTCATGCTACGCTTGCTGTGCATTTTCATTGCACAAGTACTTTCATAGCGACGTGCCTGGTCTGGAGACTTAGGCGAGCTGTATCATATGGAGGCAATCCACAGCTGACATAGTCTCCCTCATATTTTATTTATTTTCATTTTAAATTCCTTGTCCAATTTGTATTTCGGACAAGCTTTGTAATATTTGTGAAATTCTTAGAATTTGCTCATGTACTTTTGTCACCCGGTTCTGGGATGGGTTTGGGATTTAACTGAATAAATGGAATAGTTACCAGTCGTATTTATTTGATAAATTTTTATTTGTTTTTATGACTTGTAGGTTAAAGGTAACAATTTTCGAAAAAATGTTAAAACAGGAAATTATATCAACTAATTAAAGATTGGGTAGCCTGACAAGGGTGTCTGGCGCCATCATGACCTTAATAGATTTCGGGTCGTGACAGGATCTATGTGATCCAACGGTTGAGATATAATCTTGAAAAGGGCTTAAAATAAGGAAAAACAGAAATTAATGTGGTTAGTTGCTGATTTGGATCAACCATCCAAATCCGTTGTGTTTGTTTTGTGAGTGGGAAAGATAGGCGACGTGGAACGATGTTATTGGCTGAGAGGACATGGAATGGATTGTGTCACGACCCAAATCCTAAACCGGTTGTGGTGGCGCCTATCGTGGAACTAAGCTAGCCGACTACCACATGTTCGCAATTTATTTCAAAATCCCAATCAAGTTTCAAGCATTTCATAAAATATACAGAGTTTACTGAATAAAGTAGGCCAATAAATAGTGCCACCAACACCAAAACTCGGAGCCAACATGTCATGAGAATCTAAGAAAAGTAAGCCAAAGGTATAATATTATAATATAAAACCTCCGAATAAATAGCTGGATACAACAATAAGGGAAAACAGAGATGCCGCAGACGCTGAATATCTACCTCTATATCCCGCAATCCGGTTCCGTACGAAAATAAATGGATAATGCTCGGTATCTGCACCTGAATCTGCACACGGGGGTGCAAGGAGTAATATGAGTACGCCAACTCAATAGCAATAAAAATAAATCAAGTCTAAGCGGCAAAGGAAATACATAAAATCAATGTCATCAAATCACAATATACACAGCCTTACTTTTCAATATTGTAAACATAGATATATGGAATCATCATGCCTTAAAACAAACTTCAGAAAAGTCCTTCCAAGAATGCATATTTTTAACAACTTCAAACCGAAATATTTAGTATGAAAATGAAATGAATCATATAGAGGCCCCTCGGGCAAAAAATATTTCATAAGTTCAGAGTGGAAGTAGTAAAATCATAAGTAGCCCCTCGGAGAAAAACATGTATCATAATCGGCCCCTCGGGCATGCCTCACAGTCACTCATAATCAGTCGCTCAACACCTCACAGTCACTCAACACCTCACAGTCACTCATGCCTCCCATCACTCGTCACTCGGCACTTGGTACTCAGCACTCGACACTCTATGCGCTCACTGGGGGTGTGTGCAGACTCCGGAGGGGATCATTCAGCCCAAGCGCTAATATCAAGCCACCTCATGGCGTATCATATCCTCACAATCAGGCCCTCGGCTTCACTCAGCAGAACCACTCAAAAGGCCTCTCGGGCGAATCAGTAAAACAGGGTACTCGACCCAAAACATCATTTTTAAATCTCAAGTAGTGTAAATCAGGCTTAGTTTCGAAAACAGTAAGAACAATGTGGCTGAGTGAAATCATCAACAAATAGTAAGGAAAAACAATAAAAAGCCCCCAAGGGGTCTAAACAGATCGGCACGAGGCCCCAAACACGGCTTATAGCGCAAATATATCAACAACCTTTAGAACATAATTTAACATAAGGTTTTGACTATTACATGCAACTCATTAGTTGCTACAGAGAGGACCTAGTCCAATCAAAAAATCAGTGCGCGCCACATACTCGTCATCCGACATGTGCGTCATTCTAAAATCAGTGAGAAATATGCAGTCCGGGGTTTCACACCCTCAGGACAAGATTTATAACCATTACTTACCTCTACCGGGACACAACACTAGTCTGCTATGCTCTTGCCCCTCAAATTGGCTCCCGATTAACATCATTAATATATACCAAAGGAACACAACCCAATCGAAAACTATCAAATTATACAAGAATCTCTAAATTCGGCCAAATCCGAGCCCCAGGCTCATGCCTCAAAATTCGATAAAATTTGCATCACTAGAATCCTCGTCCTCCCATGATTCTATACATACCAAGAAAACTAAAATCGGACCACAATTGCCCACTCAAATCCTCAAAAGAAAAATCCAATTTCCATGCACCCTTCTTCCCCAAATTTGGGTTTAGTTCCAACAATTTTATGGTTTAATTACTTAGAAAACGACATATAAACGAGTTATGAAGTTTAAAACCTTACCTCCAAGTGATTTTCTTCAATTTCCTCTTCAAACCCTCTCAAAAGAGCTCCCAACTCGTTCAACAATGAAGGAAAATAAACTATTCTCGCACAAATGGCCTTTTAAAACATTCTGCCCAACCATTATCCACTAAATGTGATCGCAGACCAATACACGCGATCGCATAGAACAACTCTCCACCCCACACACGCGTCTCAGAATCCTCTACGCGATCGCACCAACACCTTCCGATCGCACTGCCTTACCTGACCAACCTATGCGATCACAATCCTATCCATGCGATCGCATAGATAAAAATCATTCCATCCCCAGTTATGTCTACGCAATCGCAAACATCCTCCCGCAATCGCGTAGAAGGAAATCAGAACCTCACTCCAACAAAAATCTGCCTAGTTTTCAAGCTAAGAGTTGGTCCGTTAACCACCCGAGGTCCTCGGGACCTCAACCAAACATACCAACATATCCCATAACATCATTCAAACTTGGTCGAGCCTTCGAAACACCAAAAACAACGCAACAACACCAAAATCACATCAAATTCAAGCCTATGAACTTTGGAACTTCCAAATTTCGCCAACTACGCCGAAATCAACCAAAACACCTCTGATTGACCTGAAATTTTGCACACATAACCAAAATGACATTACTAACCTGCTCCAACTTCTGGAATTCCATTCCGACCTCGATAGACTATTTTCCTCTACCGATCGGAAATCGCCAAAAACTAACTTTCGCCAATTCAAGCCTCATTCTACACCGGACATCAAAAAATTCATTCCGAACACACTCCTAAGTCCCAAATCACCTAACGAACCTATCCGAGCCATAAAATCCGCATTCCGAGGTCGTTCACCAATAAGTCAACTTTCAGTTGACTTTTTCAACTATTAGGCTACTTTAAGATACTAAATGCCTCAATTCTCACCATGACCACTCCGGACCCAAACCAACTGACCCAACACAGCAAAAACAAGCTAGCAATATATGACAAATGCATAAATGGAGGAAACATGCTAAATCTCGCGGAACGACCGGCCGAGTTGTTACAGATTGCCAATATGGGATAGAAGAGATGGATCTGGACCGGGAAAAAGGTTTGGGATCGTGTATTTTGGGCCAAGAACAGTGGAAATAGGATTTAAACCATAGCCACTTTGAGTTTAGTTAATTAATTGCAATTATAGGCTTTTGAGTTTTTAACCCCTTTAAACATTAACTTAATTAAACTTAATTAATTTTAATTAAATATGATAAAATATATCATCAAATATATTATAAACTATTGTAACTAATTATTTATTAATACACTTCATTTATGTAATTATGAAACTAATTTCAGATCTTTTAAAATAATAAAATCTATATAATTATAAATTAAATGTTGGTTCGTTAAATTAACTATAAAACTTTTTTATTAAAATATATATATTAATTTATTAATTTCAAAATAGTAGGAGTAATACAATTCATAAATATTTAATACCAAATTATTGATTCAAAATTGTTCATTATTATTATTTTCTTAAGGAAAAATAGGTATTATTGATTTGAAAATATTTTACAATATTTTATCACAAATTACTCTGCATAAATAAATTGATTTTAAAAGGGATGGTCAAAATTGGTCATATGATATAATATCCCAAACTTGTAGGAAATACCAATATTGGGACTATAGTCAATGTAGTCTTGAGCATCTGAAAGCTCGCCTCACACTCATCGGACAATCTGAAATGTCACGACGCAAAAGCCATAAGGTCGTGATGGTGCCAGACATCATTGTCCGGAAAGCCAATAATTAATTTAATTGAAATAATTTCCTGTTTTAGCATTTATGAAAAGGCATTTCCTTTCACTTTATTACATATTAACTAAATAAAATCTGTCGAGTAAAACTGTAGTTTGAATATTCCAAAATAGCAATTATATCCCAACACATCCCAGAACCCAGTGTCATAAGTACATGAGCAATTTCTAAGAATTTATACAATCATCACAAAGCCTGTCCGAAATTCAAAATGGACTAGGAAATTTAAAACGAAAACAAATACAGAACGAGAGAGACTCTGTCAGTTGCGGATCGCCTCCGGATGATCCAGCTCGCCTAAGTCTACGAATCCTCCACATTGCTATGAGTGTACTTGTGCAATAAAAATGCACAGCAAGTGTAGCATGAGTACAAAAACAACGTGTACTCTGTAAGTTTCCCGCCTAACCTCAGAGAGATAGTGACGAGAGGTCAATTAGACACTTGCTAAAAGTCAAATTTGGAATATTCAAGTGAGACCCTAAGCATGAATGTCCTAGACAATTTATTAAAATTCAGGAATAAATAATATCAACTCCTTCCACATTTAACACCTTAAGTCTTCGTCATTTCATTTGACAGTTTAAATCATAATCCGGGACAAGAAACATCAGACTTATTTCACATTTTACACCTAAATTCTCCTTCCTCATAACTGGCCATTAAAACTTCCTTAGGCCGATAAACATGTATAAATCACAGCAAATACACAGTAACTAATCATGCACAAGCAATGCCGATGATCGACGGCCCGAACCAACATAAACATAAATTGTGCACTGCTGAGGGTCGAATGACCCGAACCATAGACGCATCTATATGCCCCGCTCGCGAATAGTTCATGTGATGCGATTATAAATAAAATACTAAGGCTAGCATGCTCGCGAATCATACCTGCGACTCAGGTGCTCATATGAATATACACAAATACAAGGTCATCCTGCTCGCGAATCATACATGCGACTCAGGCACCCGAAGTTACACATGTCCACACAATAAGTCCCCAGTTTATCAAGAAAGCCGTTTTCTCATAAAAGTGGTAAAATTCTTTTTTTTAAGGAACATGAAATGTAGCTTTTAAATCTTTGTTTTGAAATAATTTGACAAGTTTATTGATATTCCATAATATAACCCTAACATGTATACAATTATCCACAGAGGAATCAATTCTCTTTCTAGATGATTAAGAAAATGAACTCTATTCTTCTTTGGAAGTTCAGTTACGATTTTGATTATATTAGCAGTTTAGTATTACAGGCAGGATCACAGGTACAACACATAAGGCATGGTAGTTGGTCCTAGACTACCTCNACTTAAGGCTTCTGAAATGAGAATTTTCTCTCCAAATCAACTCTAAACTTCCTGAAATTCAATTGTGACCACGCCCTCAGGTCATAATACCTGAAACGAAGCTGCTCATGGCCTCAAACCACTGAACGTCGCGTTAGATATCTAAACGACCGGTCGGGTCGTTACATACTCCCCCACTTAAACTGATGTTCATCCTAGAATGTGCTAAGAACGGCTCTGGAGTTACCTGAAATCACTGTTTAACACCTCGAGCACCTGCCCGTGCTACCACAATCTNAATAGTAGCTACGCACGGACTCCCGTCACCTCGTGCGTACGTAGCCCCCGAAGATAATAACATACTTAATTAATTCACCTAGGGGGACAATTCCCCCTCCTAAAGTTAGAAAGGAGACTTACCTCGCTTCGAAATTCCATAACCGGCCTTCAAGACCTTCCGATGACTCCAAACGGATGCACAACGCCCCAAAAATATCCAAACAACGACAACCCAATGAAAATATACTCTGATATTCGCAACAATTCCTAATTATATAATTTCCCAACCCCGCTTAGTGAAAGGACCAAAATGCCCTTGGGCCCACACGCCCGGAATCCGAAGTTTCTCGAAGATATATTCTACCCATAGCCTTACTAACTCAAATATACAATTTACTCAAATATTCATGCTCAATTCGCGGCTAAAAATCAAATTTCCATTTTCTATGTTTCTTTAAGCTTCTCAGAATTTCCAATCAATTTCCATGCCTAATCCATGCATATAATATTGTATTTAACTTAGAAGCATGAAGGAGTTACTTACCTTGACATTGCATGAAGAAATCCTCTCTTTGAAGCCTTCCAAGATCGCCTAAGCCAAAGATGAAATGAAGAAATGTCCAACAATTCATGTTTTATAGACATTCTGCCCAGCCTTGATTCCGCACCTGCAGTCCTACCTCCGCACTAGCGATCCGGTAGGTGCGACCAATCTCCCGCACCTGCGGCTGCCTCAACTCCAGCCCAAAATCGCACTTGTGCCCCACTGTCCGCATCTGCATCTTCGTCGGTGCAGAAAAGCAATCGCACCTGCTTTCCCAACCAGACTATCCATCATTCGCACCTGAGGTGCCATAGCCTCACCTGCGGCCAAATCCTCGGAGGTGTGGTCACACCAGATGACATCAACTTCAGCCTTCTTCAAGCCTTCAAACTTGATCCATTAACCACCTGGTATCCTCTCGAGGCCTCCAGGACCCCGTCCAATTATACCAACCTGTTCTAAAACATAATTCGGACTTGCTCTAGGCCTCAAATCATATCAACCAACATTGAAACCACAAATCGCACCCAAAGCCCAAATTTATGAACTTAGCAATTTCCAACTTCTACATCTGATGCCAAAAATTACCAAATTATGTCCGATTGACCTAAAATTTTGCACACAAGTCATACTGGACATTGCAGACCTGCACCAATTTCCGGAATCGCATTCCGAGCCCGATATCAAAGTTTCCACTTCTGGTCGGATTTTTCCAAAAACCTTCAAATTCCTATCTTTAGCCAAATCACTTCAAAATGACATCCGGACATCCAAATTCACTTCCGATCGCGCTCCCAACTCCAGAATCACAACACGAAGCTATTCACAGACTCAGAATCCCAAACGTCCCTCAATAAATCTGAAATGCACTTCAGACCCAAATTTATGAAATTCTTCTAAAATGCTAACTTCCACAATATGCACCGAAACGCTCCCGGGTTATCCAAACCCGATCCGGACATACGCCCAAGTCCGAAATCATCATACGAACCTGCAGAAACCTTCAAATCCTGATTCAGAGGCCGTTTACCCAAAATTCCAATCTTAGTTGATTCTTCCAACTTAAGGCTTCTGAAATGAGAATTTTCTCTCCAAATCAACTCTAAACTTCCTGAAATTCAATTGTGACCACGCCCTCAGGTCATAATACCTGAAACGAAGCTGCTCATGGCCTCAAACCACTGAACGTCGCGTTAGATATCTAAACGACCGGTCGGGTCGTTACATACTCCCCCACTTAAACTGATGTTCATCCTAGAATGTGCTAAGAACGGCTCTGGAGTTACCTGAAATCACTGTTTAACACCTCGAGCACCTGCCCGTGCTACCACAATCTAGTTGAGTACATTAACTTGATCAAATCTGAAGATTTCTTCTTTTATCCATATAATAAGCTCAGAACCTAGTTCCAATACCTGGAATTTTCTCTGCCAGACCTAGTTCCAATATATAAACATTGTATCGACTACCACACAACATACCAAAACATGACTGCATACCTTTGCTGAATTAGCACCATGCACCACAAGATTCATCATCTAACCATAATGACGTTCCCTGAACCTTAATAGCCAAAATCCTACGAATTTGATGCTCCCAATGCACCTCATGATATATATACATACATCATGCTATAATGCTGACGATACCACCACAACGGAGGAAATGTGCTGAAATTCATACCCAACTGCAGAGTTAACAAATCACTGAATACCTCATCTTGACTAGAATCATCACCTCATTATGAAGGTGAATAATGGTATTTGTTCTTTAATCTACACTTCACACAACCTTATCGTACTAATCCCTGATCCGATAATCTGGTCTCACCAAGTATGAACTACTCAGACAACAAATCACCCAAAACATGACCAACAGCCTCACATGATACCACATTGCGCTAATAGGTCATAACTCGAACATGATTGGTAAGAAATGACTCAGGAAGGGACTATTAAGCCCACGCAACTAATATGAAGTTTTCTCAGAAAATAGGAAGTAAAACATAAGAAAAATAAATATATATTAACCCTTCTCATCATCACACTGTTGCGGCGTGAAACTCGATCCAAATAACATACATGTGGCGGCGTGTCACCCGATCCCATCATAAAATCACTCAAGGAAATATATACGGAGCTGAATTTCTCATTATTACACATTACCGAATATCGGTCACAAGCACACTAAGTTCATAAATACCATCCTGGGGAGATTGATAAAGACACATGCTACAATACCCAAGTACAACTGAGGTGCGATATATATATCGATCCGGACATACGCCCAAGTCCGAAATCATCATACGAACCTGCAGAAACCTTCAAATCCTGATTCAGAGGCCGTTTACTCA
>ML439684.1:19030-42293 GCA_005239525.1 Nicotiana knightiana | reverse complement strand
CACACACACACACACACACACACACACACACACACACACACACACACACACACACACACATGCTTTGATAGCCGTATATACATATCAATCCCTAAAATAATCCGACCATGTGTTTCTAGCGCTTCATGTTGATATATATATATATATATATATATATATATATATATATATATATATACACACACACACAATCTGGATCTCAAGAGCTATCCTACTGAGATAACTTCCCCACTACGCGGGACCTCAACACATAGGAAGTTATCAATCCATTTCACAACTCACACGGCACAATCATAATAACATGAATTTGACTAAGACGGAACAGCATCCGATGTTCTAATACCTTTCCATGAAAAGCGCTCTACTGAAATGAACATGTCTGGCTCATACAAAGCTCATAATCATATTTAAATCCATCCACAAACATCGACTCTACCTTGCTCGCACCAAACTAAGCTAATAGCTTTTACCTGGGTCCATATTAACCCACTTTCTCTCATAATACGCAAGAACAACCATCATAGCCTGGACAAACACCCCACAATCTACAACCAAATGAACTGAACGCCTTCCAGGCATAAATTCTCAATTAAGCAATATAGCACTCCTTTAACACATTCCATTCGATCAACGACAACGACTTCACGTCACAGGTGCATATCCCACATCACTTGAATACACCAAGCCTTACTACTTTATCAACCCCAACCAGACCATTCATAATCCAATATGCCTTTCCTCTGCTGGTACTAGAATACCGAAATCTCGAAATCACACTATGAGAAGACCTCACTTCAAACCATTCATCATCCCTAACATATGGGCAAGCATTCTATAATCATATCGAAATCACACGATACCCAATCGCAAGCATCATCACTACCTGAGCATAGCCTTAACGCTCTCAGAAACACAACTACTGAGCTGAAATAACATATTTTTCTTTTGCAGGGCCATAACAACAACCCCAACTAATTACACATGGAAACATCTCGAATTACATCAGTAGCACCATTTCAATTTCGCAAATTCCTGATTCATAGCAAGCGCTTCGCGACACGTAAAATTGAGTAGGGATAAATATAGGCATAAGCCTCAACAGAATCAAATCGCACGATGAGGAATCAAGAAGGGAAGTACTCCTAACAGCCCTGTAGCCTCTCGAAGATAAGTACAGACGTCTCCGTACCGATCCGTAAGTCTCTACTAGACTTGCTAATGACTCGTGAGACCTAAGGGAACCTAGCTCTCTGATACCATGTTTTCATGACCCAAAATTCATAAGGTCGTGATGGTGCCAGACATCATTGTCAGGCAAGCCAATCATTTATTTAATTGAAATAATTTCCTGTTTTAACATTTATGAAAAAGGCATTTCATTTCACTTTATTACATATTAAATAAATAAAATCTGTCGAGTAAAACATTAGTTTGAATATTCCATAATAGCAATTATATCCCAACACATCCCAGAACGAGGGAGACTCTTTCAGCTACGGATCGCCTCCGGATGATGCAACTCGCCTAAGTCGCCGAATCCTCCACATTGCTATGAATGTACTTGTGCAATAAAAATGCACAGCAATTGTAGCATGAGTATAAAAACAACGTGTACTCAGTAAGTCGCCCGCCTAACCTCAGAGAGGTAGTGACGAGAGGTCAAATTAGATACTTGCTAAAAGTCAAATTTAGAATATTCAAGTGAGACCCTAAGCATGAATGTCATAGACAATTTATTAAAATTCAGGAATAAATAATATCAACTCCTTCCACATTTAACACCTTAAGTCTTCGTCATTTCAGTCTCCTTCCTCATAACTGGCCATTAAAACTTCCTTAGGCCTCTAAACATGTATAAATCACACCAAAAACGCAGTAACTAATCATGCGCAAGAAATGCCGAGGGTTGATGACCCGAACCAACATAAACATAAAAATAAACTATGCACTACCGAGGGTCGAACGGCCCGAACCACATATGCATATATCTGCCCCGCTCGCGAATCGATCATGTGACGCGATTATACATAAAATACTAAGGCTAGCATGCTCGCGAATCATACCTGCGACTCAGGTGCTCATATGAATATACACAAATACAAGGTCATCCTGCTCGCGAATCATACATGCGACTTAGGCACCCGAAGTTACACATGTCCGCACAATAAGTCCCCATTTTATCAAGAAAGTCGTTTTCTCAGGAAAGTGGTAAAATTCTTTTTTTAAGGAACATGAAATATAGCTTTTAAATCTTTGTTTTGAACTCATTTGTCAAGTTTAATGATATTCCATAATATAACCCTAACAGGTATACAATTATCCACAGAGGAATCAATTCTATTTCTAGATGATTAAGAAAATGAACTCTATTGTTCTTTAGATGTTCAATTACGATTTCGATTATATTAGCAGTTTAGTATTATAGGCAGGATCACAGGTACAACACATAACGCATGCTAGTGGGTCCTAGACTACCCGGACATGGCATAACAGTAGCTACGCATGGACTCCCATCACCTCGTGCCTCAAAAATAATAGCATATACTTAATTAATTCACCTAGGAGGACAATTCCCCCTTACAAAGTTAGAAAGGAGACTTACCTCGCTTTGAAATTCCATAATCGGCCTCTAAGCCCTTCCGATGACTCCAAACGGACGCACAACGCCCCAAAAATATCCAAACAATGACTACCCAATGAAAATATACTCTGATATTTGCAACAATTCAAAATTATATAATTTCCCAATCTCGCTTAGTGAAATGACCAAAATGCCCTCCGGTCCACGCGCCCGGAATCTCTAATTTCTCTAAGATATATTCTACCCATAGCCTTACAAACTCAAATATACAATTTACTCAAATATTCATGCTCAATCGTGGCTAGAAATCAAATTTCCATTTTCTATGTTTCTTTAAGCTTCTCAAAATTTTCAATCACTTTCCATGCCTAATCCATGCATATAATATTGTATTTAACTTAGAAGCATGAAGGAGTTACTTACCTTGACATTGCATGAAGAAATCCTCTCTTTGAAGCCTTCTAAGATCGCCTAAGCCAGAGAAGAAATGAAGAAATGGCAAACAATTCACGTTTTAAAAACATTCTGCCAAGCCTTAATTCCGCACCTGCGGTCCTACCTCCGCACCTGCGATCCGGCAGGTGAGACCAATCTCCCGCACTTGCGGCTGCCTCAACTCCAGCCCAAAATCGCACCTGCGCCCCACTGTCCGCATCTGCGTCTTCGCAGGTGCAGAAATGCCATCCACCTGCGCTCCCAGCCAGACCATCCATCCTTCGCACCTGCGGTGCCATAGCCGCACCTGCAGCCAAATCCTCGCAGGTGTGGTCACACCAGATGACAGCAACCTCAGCCTTCTTCACACCTCCAAACTTGATCCGTTAACCATCCGGAATCCACCCAAGGCCCCCGGGACCCCGTCCAATTATACCAACCTGTTCCAAAACATAATGCGGATTTGTTCGATGCCTTAAATAACATTAAACAACATCGAAACCACGAATCACACCCAAATCACAACTTTATGAACTTAGAAATTTCCAACTTCTACATCTGATGCCGAACACTCTCAAATCACGTCTGATTGACCTCAAATTTTGCATACAATTCATAATCCATATTGCGAACCTGTTCCAACTTCCGGAATCGCATTCCGATTCTGATATCAAAATTTCCACTTCCTATCGGATTTCTCCAAAAACCTTCAAATTCCTATCTTTCGCCAAATGACTTCATAATGACCTCCGGACATCCAAATTCACTTTCGTTCGCGCTCCTAACTCCAGAATCACCACTCAAAGCTATTCCCAGACTCGGAATCCCAAACGGACTTCAATAACTCTAAAATGCACTTCAGGCCCAAATTTATGAAATTCTTCTAAAATACTAACTTCCACAATATGCACCGAAAGACTCCTGGTTATCCAAACCCCGATCCGAACATACGCCCAAGTCCCAAATCATCATACAAACCTGCAGGAACCTTCAAATCCTGATTCAGAGGCCGTTTACCCAAAATTCCAATCTTTGTTGATTCTTCCAACTTAAGGCTTCTGAAATGAGAATTTTCTCTCCAAATCAACTCTAAACTTCCTGAAATTCAATTCCGACCACGCCCTTGGGTCATAATACCTGAAACGAAGCTAGTCACGGCCACCAACCATTGAACGACGCGCTAGAGCTCAAAACGACCGGTCGGATCGTTACATTAAAGGAGCACCGTCTTGGGTCAATCTAGTTAAAGGAGATGTGATGGATGAAAAACCCTCCACAAAACGATGATAATATCCTGCCAAACCCAAGAAGCTCTGAAACTATGTAGCTAAGGCAGGTTTAGGCCACTTCTAACCTACCTCAATCTTCTTTGGGTTCAACTTAATCCCCTCACTAGACACCACGTGGCCCAATAATTCCACCTAATCAAGCCAAAACTCGCACTTGGAGAATTTAAGAGGCGTTTTGTAGTGTGTATAAGAATAATGCTGAATAGTTATTTTTTCATTATTTATGCTGATATTAGTTATACTGACATATTTTTTATCCATTGTTTGGTTTGATGTATTAAAGCACCGCACAATTTCTACAAGAATTGATTCTTTACAAAAACACCCTCATAACCAATCCATCATTTTATCTTTATAAAAGAAATATACGTCGAGGAATAGTTTTATGCGAAAAAGGTTAAAAAACTATTTTATTTGTCTACTATATAATAGTATAGAACTGAATATTTATTTTTATAAAAAAGAAAATATACCACGTATTTATATATTTACCAGGGATAACATTTTTTTTTCACTTCCTTGAATTATTTCAAACTTGCATTAATAAAATTGCATATTTTAATCAAGCATAAATTTTGAAGGATAATTTTGTCTTTAACTAAGATAATGCATGCATTTAAACCCATTGCATTGTTAATACCATGGTTTCTTATGCATTAATTGCATAGGATAATACCAAATAGGATAACTAATGCCTGCATAAGTAAAGCATAGGTTCAAAAAGTGTACCAAACAAGATATTATGAATACACAAAATTAATGCATGCATTATTTTATCTAATGTATTATACCAAAGGACCCCTAACATATAGCTTATTCTCTCTCAAGGTCTAGAACATGATCCTCAAGTGCTGCTCAAGATCCTCTAAACTATGAGAACACACCAATATGTCATCAATGAATACGATGCCGAAAGAATAAAGGTACGACTGGAACATGTTTTTCATCAAGTGCATAAAGGCTACTGGGGCATTGGTCAGCCCAAAAGACATCACCAGAAACTCATAGTGGCAATAGCTAGTCTTGAAAGCCGTCTTCAGAATATCTGAATTCCAAATCTTCAACTGATGGTAACACGATCTTAGGTCATTCTTCGAGAACACCTTAGCACCCTGAAGCTAATTAAACAAATAATCAATACACGATAATGGTTAATTGTTATTGACTGTAACCTCGTTTAGTTTCCTGTAGCAAATACACATCCTCATAATGACCTCTTTCTTCTTCAACAATTGAATTGGATCACCCCAACGCGAAACACTCGGTCTGATGAAGTTGTTCCTTTAATTCCTTTAACTCCACTAGTGCCATGTGATATGATGGAATAGAGATAGGCTAAGTTCCCATCACCAAGTCAATACCAAAATCAATATCCCTATTGGGGGGAGGGGGAGGTGCCCGACAAGTTTGCTGGGAACACATCTGGAATAACCACCCTAATAACTTTGAATTAAAGGTGCACTAACTGGAGCTGAAGGTGTGTTGTATGAGCTGCTCAGGATGAGACCTGTAAGAACCCCAACTCCCCGACGTATCATGTGATACGTGAAGTGTCGACTGAATCTTCCTGCTCGGATGGCCCCTACTAGATGAACCCCTGCCTCTAGACGAGGCCCCACTAAACCCACCAAAATGATGGGGCCTCTTCTCAGATGCTGCATCTCTACCCTGACCACGAGTCCTATCGATCTGCCTGGCGATCTCTACAACCGGGTTAAAGAAGATATCATCTTGAGTCTCTCTGGCCATCTGGAGCCGGATACTACAAGTATGACCATCAATAAATATTTTCACCCTCTCTCTCATAGTAGGGATCAAAATAACTGCATGCCATGATAGATCTACTAATCTGATCTCATACTGGGTAACACTCATGCTACCCTATTTGAGGCACTCAAGCTGACTGCAGTAGTCCTCTCTCATAGTAAAAGGGATAAAATTCTCTAAGTATATCTATGAGAACTCATCCCATGTGAGTGGAGGTGAACATGTTGGTCTGCCTTGAACATACTCTTGCCATCCCTCTTGGCGGAGCCATGCATCTAAAATACTGCAAAGTCGACTCCATTGGACTCCACTATGCCCATGTTTTGCAATACCTCATGCCACTGGTCTAAGAAATCATGTGGGTCTGTAGAAGGTGTACCACCAAAACGAATAGGAATTAGCTTGGCGAACTTATCCAACCTCTTCAGCCCTTCGGACGACATATCATGTCCCTCCCTAGTTGTGTAGCAACGAAAGGCTGAATTAATCAAACTGGTGGAACTGTCAGAGTTTGATATCCATGATCCATATGCTCTGGTTTGTGGTTAGCGGGAGTTTTGTCTCCTCCCCCTGTCTAAGAGACGACTGGTGTTACAGGAAGTACACCGGCCTTGGCTACGCCTTTCCATATAGCCTACTAGGAATACTGGAGCATCCTGAAGTATCTGGGTAGTAATTAACCACTATGGGACATGAGCAGTTCCAACCGGCACATTCGGAGTAGGGATATCCTCCTCTTGCTTTATTTGAGGCTCTGCAATAGGTGTTGTTGCTCGGGCTCTGGCTTGAGATCTGACTATTCCTCTGGTCCCTTGGCCCGAGCCTCTACCCCTAATAGTGGTAGCAACTCAAAGCTCCACATCCTGATCGGCTGTAGATGCAATGCATGTTCTTACCATCTGTGAGAACAAGAATAAAATGTTTTAAATTTCAGTGATACAATAAAGTCGCACGATATAGTAAGAAAGAAATGATATTTTCTAAATCTCTACAACCTTTAGATGATAAGTACACACGTCTCCGTACCTATCCTCTAGACTCTACTAAACTTACTCATGAATCTTAAGATATAGGCAACCAAGCACTCTGATGCCAATTTTTCATGACCCTAAAGCCCAATCGCGGGGTCGTGGTGGTGCCTAAAGTCCAACATTAGTACAAATCTGATCAGGTTTAAAACAATCTGAAAGAAATATAATAAGAAATTAAGTAGTAGAATTTCGAAATAGATATAGTAATCCAAATACTGACTAGCCAAATCCCAGAATTTTGTGTCACAAGTACATGTGCATACTAAAAGTGCTACAACAAATGTCTGAATGAAAATACAAATGTTCAAAACAAAATAAACACTAAAACTAGACAAGGAATAGGAATGCGATCGCCGTGGAGGTGTACCTCAAATCTCCAAATGCAGATATGATCCGAGCAGAAACTCTCTTGGACACTTCTAGGAACAATACCAGAATCTACACAAGAAGTGCAGAAGTTTAGTATGAGTACAACTTAGCCAATGTACTTCATAAGTGTCGAGCCTAACCCCGAAGAGGTAGTGACGAGGCTAAGACTAGGAACCTACTAAAAACCTGTGCTATATATATATATATATATATATATATATATATATGTTTAAGAGTAAATAATTTAAAGTAATAACGGGGAATGGTCATATAAAATAGGGAGCAGGATTAAGAACAGTAAGTAAAGAGTCACCAAATAGTCTCTTTCTGAAATTAGCAACGTGGAGGCCAAGAAAAAATCACCATCCGAGAATCAAGTAAAGCAATGAAAATCATCAAATTGCATGGAATCAACCTTCGTGCTTTTACTCTAATCTTCACCATATGATATGATAAATAAAATGGCATGGCAGTGCCCTTCGTGCTTGATTATAAAAAAATTAAATACACGGCATCACCCTTCGTGCTTTAATCCTCACATTCACTGAAGAAATGATGTCAATATGCAGATATTGCATGGAAACACCCTCTGTGCCTTTCACTCTTCCTCATCAAGCAACAATAACAACCGAAAGTATCAAGCAAGGTAGGAAGCAAATTTCTACTTGATCCATTGTGATATTATAAGCAGTTTCGACTTTCAATATCCCAACAACTTCCAAAATTAACAATGAAAATAAAAAAAGAACAACCAAAGGAATAAAAATCTTATTAAGGCATGGAAGAATTGTAAATGAAACGAAATGATACAATAAGACAATTTCCACCTGTATGCTTTAACCCAAGGACAATGCATATATACTCGTCACTGCATATACGCCATCCCCACACATAATTCACATAGCATATAGATCAACAAATCCTAATTGCCTCAAGTCAAAGTTAACCATGGCACTTATCTCACTTCACAACAAAATATATAATCAGTCATGGCCTTGCCTTGCGAACAAGATTCCAAACCAACCGAATCTAGCCAATTATTGATCAAACAATTAAAAATAAGCTTTAGAAATTATCTATGAATGAAAAAGGTTCAATTATGATCATTTTTGAAAAAGTCAACACTGGGCCCGCTTGGTTGAAATCCAAGATTCAGCCAAAATTTGATTACCCATTCTCCCTCGAGCCCGAATATGTGATTTGTTTCGAAATTCGCCCTCAATTTGAGGTATAAATCTAAATTTAAAAAATTTCCTAAATTCTACCTAAAACCTGTAATTTCTACCATGCAATTAAATGATTTAATGTTAAAAACTTATGAAAAATAATTGAAATTGATTGAAAAGTAGTTAGATATGCTTACCAATGAACATGGGAAGAAAAGGTTCATCAAAAATCACCTCTAGAGTGTTTGGGGTTGAGAAATTGTGTAAAATGAGCTAAGTCCCATTCTTTCCCTCTTTACCCACCGATCTCAACCCCAAAAACTCGATGTCCCCAAATGTGACAATCTGATCTCAAAAATGCGATCAATGCATCAGACCCACTACAGTCGCAAATGCGAAATGCCCCCCCTCGCCAATGTAGAAATGTTTTTTGCATATACAAAGTTGTCCTAAATGCTCAATGGTCGCTTATGCGACCAAACTGTTTGTAAGAGCGAATGCACAACTTTTGCAAAAGCGAAATTTCATTCGCAAATGTGAAGACATCATGCCCATCCACTTTATCGCAAATGCAATCCATTAACTGCAAAAGTAAGGCTCACAAATGCTAGCTAAACCTCACAGATGCGAGATATATTGGCTTGAACTAGCAGTCCTAACCCATCCAAACTCATCCGACACTCATCCGAGCCCCTCAGTTTCAAAATCGAAAATACACACATGTGTAATAACATTCTACAAACTTGCTTCCTACCTCAAATAATAAAAATAACATGTACCTCAAAATAATTATCCTCAAATCCGCATGTACCGCATCAAGAGAGAAACATGAGAGGGTGACATAGGGGAATGGATCTATATCCACATGCATGCACAACCAATTCAACGTGCTACCGGCCCGACATGGTCACATGCCCAATATCCTAATCCACCCGGTGTGGTCACAGACATCACAATAAAATCCTCCGGGCGTGGTCACATGAATAACAACAAAATTCGCCAGGCGTGGTAACATGCATAATAACACAATCTGACCGACATGGTCACAAGCATAACAACATAATCCGCCCACTGTATTCACATGCATTTAGTACAAATCACATCACGCAATAGCAATATATAAGTATACATGTATATGATGAACGAATAATAGATCTCATGCTCCTGGACTGGTACAAATGACATGCTAAAGTGTAGGCATATGCAAAATGTACTATCATAGATCACATCACCAATTTCATCACAACAATAAAAATTATCAAGTTCATTTAGGGAATTAGCCTCTATGTAATCCTCTAACAAGGCTGAAATGGTACAGAACAAGGTTACAAAGATGAGAAGCATTATAGATTAAAACTTAACAGTCAATTCAAGGCATATCATAGCCTAAGCACTACCCCGAGCATGAATGAATACCCAGTGCTCACACATGGACTCAAACCCCACACATATGTGCACCCATATCACGTCGCTTTGACAAATCATTCAGGCAACTAGTGCCTCAATCAAGTTTAGGTAAGATACTTAGCTCAAGCAAGCCAAATCACTCATCTAACAAGCCTTTCCCGCGCTTATCAATATTCGATCGGCTCAAATCTAGTTGAAATAACTTAATGCCATCAACAATAGCCATAGAAAACAATTCCAAATGATAAAGCTAAAGTCTTGAACCAAATATGCAAAGTTAACCCAAAAAGTCAACTCCAGGCTGACACCCCAAAACCGACAACATTCACAAATTCTGAACACACATTCAATTATGAGTCCAACGATACTAACTTCATCCAATTCCATCCACAAATCGACCCTCAAATTGCCAAATATCACTCTCCAGTACCGTGGTCTTAAATCCCCAAATTCCACTTCAAATTCACATAAATTAGGTGTAATAATCAATGGGTAATCAATATTCATTAACAAATGTGATAAAACTTCACTTAACTTTTCAGTTGTATTAAAAACCCTCTCAAATATTGCCCTTAGTTGAGTTCCAAATCTTCAAAAATGAGAAAATACTCAAACCCCTCGAATATATGAACCTGCCATCAGTCTCGCACCTACGCTCCAAATGTCAGATTTTGCGGTCAAAACTGCACATCTGCGCCGTTCACTTTAATCCCAACATACCGCTTCTATGGTCCAACACCCTCTTCTGCAGGTCCGCACCTGCAAAATTCCATCTCTGCGGTCCTAACTCTTCCAGCCTGCCTCCGCTTTGCCCCTTTTCCACATCTGCAGGCTCGCAGATGCAATTTATCCTTCGCACGTGCGACCTTAATAAGCCCCAACTTAAGCTACACTTGTGATCACATGGCCGCTTTTGTTGGCTCGCACCTGCAGCAATACCCTCGTAGTTGCAATTGCACCAGAACTCCCAAGCTATAATCCTTCAGCAATCATCACTAAGTCCAAAATGAGGTTAACTATCTGAAACAACCCCGAGACCACCAAAACCCCATCCAAACATACCAACAAGTTCTAAAACACAATACAAACCAACTCAAAGCTCCAAATCACATCAAACAACATCAAAACTACGAATCACACCTTTTTGTCAATTCAAGTGTAATAAATCTAATAAACTTTCAACTTCTAAATATAATGTCGAACCATATAAAACAAACTCCGAATTACCCCAAATTTTGCACACAAGTCCCAAATGAAATAAAAGATCTAGTACAACTTCCAAAACCAAAATTCAAACCAGATTCAACAAAGTAAACCCTCGATCAAACCTCTCAACCTTCCAAACTTTCGTCTTTCTAACATTCCCCAAAAGGCTCAAACCAACCTACGGACCTCCAAATCAATATCCAGACATACGCCTAATTCTAAATCACCATATGAAGGTATCAAAATATCAAAACTTTATTCCAAAGTCGTCTACAAAAAAGTCAAACTCCGGTCAAGTCTTCCACTCAAGTATCCAACCTTGAGACTAAGTGTACCAATTCATTGTGAAACATTCATGAAACAAATCAACCACCCCGACTGGTCACAAAACTATAAATGAACGTAGAAGAGGAAATAAATAGGGGAACCGGGTTAGAGTACACAAAAGGACCGGACGGGTCGTTATAGTATCAAAACTATCATGTCATGACCAATTTGGTTCACTTATACTCTGTTCGACTAACAAACTTAATTTTTGTATTTTAAATTTTTAGAAAATTTTAACCCTAATAAAAAGGCCATATGTTTCAATTAATAACACGCTCTCTCTATTTTTTAACAGATTCCCTCTCATCCCTTGTTGTTACACGCGACCGCTATTTCCCCTATTTATATTTTACTTTTTTCCTCTTCTTTTTCCTCAAATAGTTCAACAACTTTGAGCCAAACCATTTTTTAAAAATTTTTGTTCTTCTATATAACTATCTTTACTTTCTTCTTCCTTTCTATTAAATCTCCATCAATGGAAAAATGATTGAGCATTGTCTCAGGATTTCCTTTACTCAGTCAGATCTCAACTTTGGAAGTGGTGAAGCTCGTCGTTTGGACGTATAAAATTAGTTTATTGGTTTCTACTGAGGATCAATGATCTCGATTGGTGACAGAGTTTGGTTGTTGATTTTCTGGAGGTGAGGAAGCTTTTGGGTGGGGAAAGAATGAAGAAATGGTGGCGGTATTAGAGGAGATAGGGTAGTGTTCCAAAGGGGTGAAGATGAGGGAGTAGTGTCTATCGCTAAAGTTGGAGAAGTTGGATAAGATAAAGAAGAGGGTATAAATCTAGGGGGAGAGAGAGAGAGAGATGAAGGAGAGACAGACAATGATTATTTGGGATTAATAACGTGTTTTAGCAAAAAAATTAGGTAGGGAGAGAGGAGTATTAGAGAAAAGGGTGGTGAAATGGTGCTATAGTGGTTGAAGGGTGGTGTGATAGAGTTTGCTGATGGGGGTTGAAAAGAAATGAAAAAGAAAGAGCAAGAAAATAAAAATAAAGAAGTAAACTAAAAAGGTAAAACAAAATAAGGGGCATGGGTTCAGATATAAAAGTGAGGAATGAGAGGGGCTAATTTAGACAAGTGGAATTTTCGTTTGGGTAAAACAAGGTTTGATTTTAAATAATTACAGAAATTAAGTCTTCTAGTCGTAAAGCTATAAAAAAGTCAAATTGATCATTGCAGGGGTAGTTTTGATACCAAATTTTGACAGAGGGTATAATTATTTTATATCGAATAGTACAAGGATATATTTGACCCTTTTCGATATTTGTAAGTCCAGTTTCTTAGTTGTTCACCTAAATACTAGAAGATTATCAATGCTGGAAAGCTCAACTAGACTTAGAGCCCGTTTGGACATAAGAAAATTTTCTTCCTTTTCAAATATTTTTTTGAAAATAATGTTTGGTTATCAAAATCTTACAAATTTTCCAATTTCACTTGAAAATGCATTTCAAATTTGAAAACCTCGTGAGAATCAGTTTTTCAATTGAAAATGGGAAGGTTGATAGTGTTTTGTTGCAAAATAGGTTGAAAAAAAGACATCAAAATATGTTACAAAAATTACAACCAAACACAATTTCATCTTCAATTCCATTTTAGTGAAACTACAAATTTGAATTTTTTTTGGAATTCATCTCCAAACGCCTACTTAGAAGCAGCAAAATTATTCACTTTTACACGAAAACCCAGTTTTAAAACAATCAATAGGCTTGAAGAATGGATCTCAGCTTCCGTCGTGTGATGACGTCCACAACACACCTCAATAAGAGATATGATACGACCGTATACAATATAAATTACCCAACTATGAGTCAGGGTCGAATCCATATGGAGTTATAAGGGGTGTTAGGAGTATACACTTGATGAGATTGAATGGACTAACTAAATTTGCACTTCCACGACAAAGTTTTGATTTCTATTTCTGCTAGTACTCTAATAATTGCAAGATAAGAAAAATAACTAGAAATGAACAATTGATTTTTGTGTTTTTTCAAATAGTTTAAAAGCCTAGGGATGTGACCATGACCTAGGTGTTCGCCTAATGGGTTAAAGGCGTTAATTCTTATTTTGTTAATTGGGGTGTATTATAGATCTCAGCTCGCTGTTATCCACTTAATACCTCTGGGTCAACGAGTGAATTTTCGCAATTTGTCTTTCTCAAGCCCAAATGGGTATCAAATAACATAGTTGATATGAGCTCAAGTCTGGTTCTTACTATATCTAGTTTGAACCCTTTGATGAGGCTAATAAACTCTCAATTAGCGCGATTCCTTGTTAGCCAAGTTATCTTGGACTAGGTCCTCTTTCTCAAGTAGAGACTAAGTCAAAAATGCATGAATCATAGTTTGCAACCATTAAGTCTAAAATTGAAGCATGGACTAAGCTAAATAATCAACACCCAATCATAAACAAACATTAAATTAAATACCCATAAGGTTTGTACACTAGAGTTGGGTCGCAACTCTAGTAAGAATCTAGCTACTCATAATGGAAATTGAAGAAAATAAAGAATAAATGAAAATAAAAACCATAATCAAAGATTAAATTGATGAAATATGCTGTTTAAACACTAAATCCTTGTCCCTAACTATAAGCACGCAGTTAAGTGTGTTGGTGCCAATTGGCACATGGTTGACTCATCGAGCATGACTTAATTGGGTCATTTTATTCATTACTACTGTTACACCCCAGGTTTTTATATGTGAAAGTGCGCCACAAATAAATTGATGAAAGCTCGACAACGAGGTCTTATGTTATATCCTGCATTTCGTACGTATCTTTCGTCTTCCGTTAATTGACATACACTCGGTGATGAGATTATCTTGAGATTAACGTATTTAAGCTAATTATAACAAGCGATAAGTAAGTATCATGATGGAAAAAGGGTACAAGAATTAAAGAAAATTATTTTCGTTGAAGGTTGCCGATTTGGGATAAAATACGGGTCGAGCGATAATACCCGATATATATAGACTAGTACCATATGATCCTGATAATATGATGTATAAAATATATAAAAATAATAAATAAAATTTTAAGTAATTTGAGATAATTTTTACTTATGCGGGTAATTGGTTAATTACCGGGTAACGGGACATTACCTAATTAACTAATAAGTGGATAAAGATTAAATATCCCACCCCACGCCCACGTGGAAGCAAGATACATTCCAAAGGAATGACTCTTAGCCATTATTTTAAGTGTCCACCTAATATGCTAACAACAAAGCTTTTTATCATTAACAATTTCCAAGATGCAACATGTTAATCAAAGGTGAGGGAAAACGTTATTCATTCATAACCCATTCAAAGATTCATTCTAAAAGAGAATGAAATCAGATCCTAAACATTTTATTAAGTAACCTTTGATCAAGTAATGTTATTCATTCGTATTAGAAACGTAAATCTTCAACAGTCCAACGAAAAATTTTAGAAACTTTAGCAACGTAAAATTTTGCGATTCTAAAGGAATACGGTGAAACCCTTTTCACGAACATCATACAGATTTTTTCCTACTCCGATCATTCCGTTACGTGTTGTCGCAATTAACGTATGCTAAAGGGATTGCCAAGAGAATCGACTGAGGTATGTAAAGGCTATCCCTTCTTTCTTTTGGCATAGTCCAAATTATACTGAAGAAACGAGCAAATACACAGTTTTTATAAATTACTCTATTAATAGAAATAGTAGGGGTGTCTATATTCATGATTTCCCATTAGAATTATTATTATTTTCTGTTCATGGGTCTCAGATCAGTTGGAAGAGTTTATCCGGAAGGAATATTGAGATTATTACGTACTATTCATGCGTTTCATACATGTGCATTGACCCATGACCAGATGGCGTTATATACGCATATATATGTAAATATATGTATATGGGATATGGGAAAAGGTTACGGCATTATATAAGCACCACCACCTGATCAGCTGGTATATGATGATGATGTTGCCCACAGTGGCTGAAATATAGTTCAAACGGCGTTATATACGCGTATATATATATGTATATTCAAACGGCGTTATATATACGTATGTATGTATATATATGTATACATATGTATATGGGATATGGGAAAGGTTATGGCATTATATACGCACTACCACCTGATCATCTGGTATACAATGATGATTTTGCCCATAGTGGCTGATATGATATGATGGAATGCCCTCAGAGGCTGATGATGTTATGAAACATGTACCTATGCACGACATGATATTCATATGCATATACATGATGCTAAAAGTAATTTATGATTTACAAAGCTATTCAGGCTTACAGGTTGAGTCATGTGCTCTGTATTTCTTCCATGTCTCTTATGTACTTATTTATGTGCCTTACATACTCGATACATTATTCGTACTGACGTCCCTTTATCCTTGGGGACGCTGCATTTCATGCCCGCAGGTCCCGATAGACAGGTCGAGAGCCCTTCAAGTAGACTATCAGCTCAGCGGAAGATGTTGGTGCGCTCCATTTGCTTCGGAGTCGCTTGTTTGGTTTGTATGATTTAGACGGGTATTGTTTGGTATGGCGGGACTCTATCCCGAGCTTTATCACATTTATGTACTCTTAGAGGCTTGTAGATATATGTCGTATACGTGGAAGATTGTACGGCCTTATCGCCCTATGTTTTGACTTTATAAATGATTATGTTGGCCTATTAGGCCCGTATGTCACGTGTATATGATGATGTAATAAGAATGATACGTTACGTTGGTACTTGGTCGAGTAAGGTACCGGGTGCTCATCGCGGCCCATCGGTTTGGGTCATGACAAAAGTGGTATCAGAGCAGTTCTGTCCTAGGGAGTCTACAAGCCGTGTCTAGTAGTGTCTTGTTTATGGGTGTGTCGTGCACCACACTTATAAGTAGGAGGCTATAGGGCATTTAGGACTGTCACTCTTTCGTCTTACTCTAGATCGTGTGGTAGAGATCAGTTGTAAGAATTCAAATTCCTAACCTGTATTTTATTCGTAAGAAGACAATACCTATATCCAGAAAGAAGGTTGGTAAAATATATGGCTATGGAATAGTTGAGTCAGAGGAACTCGACTTTGCATCCTGCTTATGATAAGTAAATGTGAGGTCTTCATCAGATAATGTGAGTACTGAAAGGTGTAAGCCTCTTGCTAAGGAGTCTTAGGGAAAGAATACCTATCCACCTTAATGGTGAAAGACAATGAGAGATTTAGAAGATAAAAAAAAGTTTCAACAAGCAAAAGAAGTAAGATGAAGAAAAGTACGAGTTGCCAAGTTAATGAAGGTTAACAATGTTTATAATTCAGGCAAAGGAACATAAGCTTTTTGAGTTATATTCAACAGTAACAGAGGTATGTGCAATTTTCCATACCCATCTCAGTATGCCCTATGGGGGCTAACATTTGTAGTTTAAGAAAAGGATGGAACATCAGGATCCGGCTGGGGTTAGAGTACCCCAAAGGATGGAACATCAGGATCCGGATGAGACACCCAGGTGATGCCCTCTAGAATATTACAATTAGATATGAATACAATCATGATAAAAAAAGAAAATCCGAAGATAGGCACTAAAATGCCTGGAAGGGATAAATATTACCTTAGTGTGACTCTCGTCCCTAGTAGAGCAAGGATGTTGGGCAACCCGAAGAACTGATGAATGAAGCAAGGAGAGCTAAAAGAGAAAGAATGACTTGTTGAAGTTTTCACAAGAAAGGGATAGGCAGAAATTAGTAGAGTAATGAGAAGAGAGATAAGGAAGAATTATGAGTAAAATGTGATACATGGGCGACAAAAGTAGAGTGTTACGAAATCTATAGTCAAATGAAGAGAAAAGACGAGAGGTGACAGGACTTGAGACAAGAAAAGAATATAGGCCATAAAGTCATATCCTCATTTTGAGAAATAAGCTCGTGATTCCAACGCGACTACCAGAAGGAAAAGTTAGACCCAGAGAAATAGAAATCAGTATAGATAGGTGAACAAGGTAAACTAAACATGAATTAAGGATTGAGTGATTTGGTAATGGTCGGCATCAAGAGAATTTTAGATTATATTCTGGTCATAATAGAATGGACAACAGAAGAATATACATAAGAAATTCAGAGAAAGGTCATCCAGGAAGACACTTCCCTAAAGCAGGCAATGTGAGCAAAGTTAAGCTTAAGGGACTATATGTGCCAGTTGCGCTACTTATCACCATCGCAAGTAAGGGAATTTGTGATCCTTGGTATATAAGGATTTTCCCAAGGCGAGTAAGGATCATCAATGTTATGAAACGATGCTAAAGGTAAAGAGGTAAAACATCTATAGGTAGATCCTCATGGCTTCAACTTTTAGAACTCCCCTAAAGGGGGGAATATGGAGTGAGATGTGGCATTAAGTCAGAATTATGTGGTTCTAGTGAGTATGTAATGGTAAAGGAAGAATGCGATCAAAATGAAAAAAGGAATGAGATGGCACTTACCCAAATACTACATATACGATATGATTCCGGAATATTGTGCAAGCACGACGTCAAGCAGAGGAAGTAAAGTTTCCTTCCCGAGCTGTTATTAATAAATAAGAAATCAGTGCGAGATGTAAGTTAAGATAGAGGAAATAACCGAAGAAAGATTATGCATAATATTGATATGAGAATGGGCCAACGAGTAGTTAGTAATTGATCAGGAAGATCCCAGTTATGGCTAAACAGGAGGTTACAAACGAGTCAGCAGATCATGTAAGATAAACATAATAAACCCCAACATGGAGAATTCAACCTCTTAGTAATGTCATTATAATACTTGAGATATATTCAAATAGGAGTCGGGGTAGTTAAAAGGTACCGTATGAGTTTTATAGGGGTAAAAAAAAGTGCCACTGGGAAGGCAATCAAAATATCAGTCCAAAAGCAACCCTACAAGCACAAGGGCATGGTGGTAAATAACTACAGAAGATTATAGGCAAGGAAAGACATCAAAAAGGTCCGTAATAAGCTTATAGTTTTACGAGAGTCAAGAGTTCTCCCTAAGTACTACAACGAAAGACTAGACGAGGAGACAAGGAAGAAGGCTTCAACCTAAGCACATCGACCTAAAGAAGGAATGGTCATGTAACAATAGTATTACAACAACATTGTAAGCACTAAAAAGAAAAGTGGCACCTGTCGTGGCTAATGAATGGGAAGTAAAATTAAAAGTGATATTCGAGATCATATAAGTTGCACGAAAACTCTGGCATGCGTAGGAACTAAGATAAGCTATGTATGCCCGCAACAAGGGGGCAGAAAGACCAGGAAAAGCAATAGCTTACATTAAAGAAAGCTAAGAAGGAACAAAAATAATTATTCGATCAATGATCTCGAGTTGGGAACGTTATAAATACACTTAAGAGTTTGGATTTTTATACTTGTAGCATATACAACATAGAAGATTATGGTATACGTTAAAAGAAAGAATTGAGCCCAGGTCATAGACGAAGAATTGAATTAATAAAGGATTTTATCACGAGTATCTCTCTGTGCCTATGAAAGGCTAAATTAATAACTAATACTAGGAGCCGCAGATCAGGAGATAACTCAAGCCTACATAAAGTCTGATCAGAAAGAAGAGGAAACTAAAAGTGTTACATAGACTAAGTAAAACATGAGTGGACCAAAAGAATTATAGACCTCAGGATCACTCGTAAATAGTAGAGGTATAGGAGAGATAGTACAGTATCCATATTTTATAACGGCTCTACGATGAAGCCAACTTAAGAATACCAGCCTCATAAGAAGTTAGTATGAATCTCCCACCGGATTGCGTATGCACCAAAGATACAAGTATTATAATAAGACCTTCAGGTTGTAGAGATAAATTATACCTATGCGGAAGGGAGGTTATGAAAGAGATATAAGAATGTGAGGCAATATTTTAAGGTAAGTAAGAAAAGGTGAAGAACGTACGAGTACTGAAATACAGAAGTTTGTGAATAGTCCATACTGCGGATAGAAAGCTAGAAGCGCGGGGATTTAGCATCGAGGAATGATAACGGCATCTTCAGTGGTATATCTTCCAGCATATGACTTCTAGGTACTGAGAGATCTAGTTAAGAGAGTAAAGAAGAATTAGAGATGGTGTGATGTCTCGGATGATGTTCCATAATAACACAAGGAAACCTATGATGCAAGCAAGTTGAAAGAAAGATGCGAGTAATATAAATATGTATGTGTAGGTCACAAGCTAAAGTATGATAAAGCGACAAGGTTTTAGAAAGACAGGAGTAAGGATAAGAAAGGGCAAGTGAGAAGGTGACGAGAATGGATGAGTCCTCAGGATTAAGCCCATGAAAATAAGAAGAGCTGATGGTTTCTCTAAGTTATACAAAGCTCAGTATAGCCTGAATGAACTCAAATGAGTCTAAGACTAATGGCATTTAGAAGAGATAAAATGCTACCCTGGTAGTAGAATGAAGGTATAATTGTGATAGAGAAAAGATGACGTTTGGGCATTCGATTAAGTAATGATTTCATGAATTGTACAGGATTAAAATGCCCACGCAAGGTAAATCACACTGGATGCTATGAAATACGAGTATGGATCAAGACAATCACTTCAAATGTTCCACAATGGAACGTGAGCCCTACAGGTAGTGTTACATAAGATATCAAGTTATCAGTGATAGATGATACATTTACATTAAGGCGAATCGACAAGGATGGGAAAAAGTCACAAAGTATGAGGTGGGATTAGGCCGTCATTCTTAAGATGAACAGTAATGAGGAAGCATTAAAGGACATAGATTTATACATATAGGATAAGCAACGAGGGTAACCTGGAGTTGGTTACAGACCACAATAACGATAAATATTATGGTATAGTATGACCTACCTAGATGTAGTAAATTCATACAAATGGATAAACGGATCAACGAAATAAAGTATTACAATATTAGTAAGTTCAACCAAGTATCGAGTAAAGAACTTCAGTATACCTATAGATGCCCAGGGGGACATCTTATTATGCTCTGTATATGTTTACAAGTAAGGCCTAGAAATTGGCTAAAAACTGGAGGAAAAAGGAGAGAAGAGACGCATAAGCGCACTTACAAGGTCAGAGTCGTACATGCTGCATGATAGAAGGTAGCAACAGTTACGAGACTAGAAGGATTCCGACCATAAGTCATGGTGTGAGAAATAATCCTAAAGGCGGGAATTCTCTGGCCTTTAGATTATTTCACAGAACAGTTGCCTAAAGTATTCGCAAGGACTATAGGCTATGAAAATTATAAGTGCATCAGTCAACATTCGAGGATGAATGTTCTAAGGGGGAATTGATGTTACACCCCAGGTTTTTATATGTGAAAGTGCGCCACAAATAATTTGATGAAAGCTCGACAAATTAAAGTTTCGTCTTTCGTTAATTGAAATAGACTCGGGGATGAGATTATCTTGAGATTAAAGTATTTACGCTAATTATAACAAGAGATAAGTAAATATCATGACGGATAAAGGGTACACGAATTAAAGAAAATAATTTTCGTTGAAGGTTGCCGATTTGGGATAAAATACTGGTCGAGCGATAATACCCGATATATAGACTAGTACCATATGATCCTGATAATATGATGTATAAATTATATAAAAATAATAAATAAAATTTTAAGTAATTTGAGAAAAGTTTTAGTTATGCGGGTAATTGGTTAAGTACCGGGTAACGGGACATTACCTAATTAACTAATAAGTGGATAAAGATTAAATATCCCACCCCACCCCCACGTGGAAGCAAGATACATTCCAAAGGAATGACTCTTAGCCATTCTTTTAAGTGTCCACCTAATATGCTAACAACAAATCTTTTATCTTTAACAATTTCCAAGATGCAATATGTTAATCAAAGGTGGGGGGAAAACGTTATTCATTCATAACCCATTCAAAGATTCATTCTAAAAGAGAATGAAATCAGATCCTACACATTTCATTAAGTAACCTTTCATCAAGTAATGTTATTCATTCGTATTAGCAACGTAAAATCTTCAACAGTCCAACGAAAATTTTTAGAGACCTTAGCAACGTAAAATTTTATGATTCTAAAGGAATACGGTGAAACCCTTTTCACGAACATCATATAGATTTTTTCNCAGGTATGTTAAGGCTATCCCTTCTTTCTTTTGGCATGGTCCAAATTATACTGAAGAAACGAGCAAATACACAGTTTTTATAAATTACTCTATTCATATAAATAGTAGGGGTGTCTATATTCTTGATTCCCCATAAGAATTATTATTATTTTTCATTCATGGGTCTCAGAATAATACGCGGTTGGAAGAGTTTATCCGGAAGGAATATTGAGATTATTACGTACTTTTCATGCATTTCATACATGTGCACTGACCCATGACCAGATAGCGTTATATACGCATATATATGTAAATATATGTATATGGGATATGGGAAAAGGTTACGGCGTTATATACGCACCACCACCTGATCAGCTGGTATATGATGATGATGTTGCCCACAGTGGCTGAAATATGGTTCAAACGACATTATATACGCGTATATATGTATGTATATTCAAACGGCACTATATACACGTATATATGTATGTATATATGTATACTGGATATGGGAAAGGTTATGGCGTTATATACGCACCACGACCTGATCAGCTAGTATACAATGATGATTTTGCCAATAGTGGCTGATATGATATAATGGGATGCCCTCAGAGGCTGATGATGTTATGAAACATGTACCTATGCACGACATGACATTCATATGAATATACATGACGCTAAAAGTAATTTATGATTTACAAAGCTATTCAGGCTTACAGGTTGAGTCATGTGCTCTATATTTCTTCCATGTCTCTTATGTACTTATTTATGTGCCTTACATACTCGGTACCTTATTCATAATGATGTCCCTTTTGCCTAGGGACGCTGTGTTTCATGCCCGCAGGTCCCGATAGACAGGTCGAGAACCCTCGAAGTAGACTATCAGCTCAGCGGAAGATGTTGGTGCGCTCCATTTTCTTCGGAGTCGCTTGTTTGGTTAGTATGATTTAGACTAGTATTGTTTGGTACGGCGGGAATCTATCCCGACCTTTAGGACATCTATGTACTCTTAGAGGCTTGTAGACATATGTCGTATACATGGAAGACTGTACGGCCTTGTCGGCCTATGTCTTGAGTTTATAAATAATTATGTTGGCCTATTAGGCCCGTATGTCACGTGTATATGATGATGTAATAAGAATGATACATTATGTTGGTACTTGTTCGAGTAAAGTAACAGGTGCCCATCGCGGCCCATCGGTTTGGGTCGTGAAAACTACTACTTTATTCAGCAAACACAAAATAGACTCATTCCCTTAAGAAGGTTTTCATGCCATCCGTCATTGGGATGAGTCACCCCGTTCACACAACAACTACCTTTGGGAAGAACCGTGGCGTTAAGAAAACCAAAGGCTTATTATCTACTAAAACATGAAAAGAAGCTACTTAAGAAAACAAGAACTATTATGGAAAATATAAAGAAGCTAATAAACAAAAACAAAGATAAAAAAGCTAATGAGCAAAACTACTAAAGATAAAATGAATGTACATAGTAAGAGAGAGTGAGAGTGAGAGAGAAGATAGTTAAATACAAGTAAGAAAAAGAAAAAGTATCATCAAATTATTAAAGGACAAATGTATCAAAATGTACCAAATGTGTCAAATAAATTCCACCCCCCCCCC
>ML439684.1:0-19014 GCA_005239525.1 Nicotiana knightiana | reverse complement strand
CCACCCCCCCGAATAAAAGTAAGCATTGTCTTTAATGCTTAGCAAAATAACAGTAAAAGAGGAAAGGGTGAAGAAAACTCCCTATGTATCCTTCGACATTTTTGTGCCCCCAGCAATGTCATCACCTTCCGGATCAGCCAACTGGATCTCAACATCCTTGACTCTAGGTGTGGCTGGGTTGGAGAACATCCGACGCACTCCCTCATCAGTGTCAGCAACAAGGCCTGACTCTTCAGACTAGCCAGCTTGTGCTACCGGTGTAGATGGGCCTGAAGATATGGGGAAGACTGATGTGGGTCAAGAAGCATGTCAAAGGGAGGTTTCTGGCTATAAAAATTCCGTTCACCTCTGTCTAGAGTGTATCCACTGACTTCATTCCGGCCTGGGACTTCCTTATATTCTTCACTTCCTTTCCCAACTCTTTAATCGCTGACCCGTGTTGTACCAAGTTGCTCATAGTTGTCTTATGGTTCTCCAAGATCTTCTTTAGTGTCACATCAATGGTCGAGGGAACCTGCGGTGCTTGTGAGGTGGACTGCGCTGCAACAGTACTGGACAAGTCAGACAACTTTACAGTAGCTGTCTGCATCTAGTTTTTGAGACTTGCCAATGTCTTGGAGACTCAGAGTGCAGATAGTGGGACAGTGGGCATGGGCTTTTGAGAAACTTTGGGGGCAGTTGTAGTAGCTGAGGATGATGGCGGAGGCATAGCTGCGGCAGTGGAAGAAGGATCATCTGAAGTGGATGGAGCATCAACTTTCTCAGGAGCTACCGCTGCTAGCTCATCAGACTGGCCTGTGGTTGTAGGAGGCTGAACATTCCTCTTTGTGTTGCTCGCAAGCATCGAGTACCAATTAAAAGGCTTCTTCGGCTTAACCTTTGTGTCATAATCCCTTGGCTCTACCTTGCATCAGTGAGATATTTTGCAATAGTGTTGAGATACGGGTAGGACGATTTATCCTATCGTGTGATCACTGAGATGTTGATTGACATCACAACACCACATTGATTGGGTACCCGACCATAATAGATTCCATAAGAACTTTTCTAGGAATTTGAAGTTGAGTTTTGTTCTGGAACGGATCGAACCTACTCCACGCAAATATCTGCCACCCCTCTGCCTCAAAACTCAAAATCTTTTGCTCAATGAGAATCCCAGTGGAAATCCATGATGGTGGTAGCCCTGGTGGTTCTAGAATCTCTGCTAACCAAGGTTGGACTTCATCCCCGAGTGAAAACTTCTCTAGATACTCATTTGGTTCAACATCCTTAAAGCTCAAGTATATGTTGAGTGTATGCTGATCAAACCTCACCTTGAGGTTACGTACTTTGGTCACCTTCGTCCCTTTTTTCATATGAGCCACTTTGGAATAGAATTTTCTAACAAGGTATTATTTTTGCATCCACTACATTCTAGGTAAACCACATGCACCCCTTGCATGCCACGAGCTGTCTCAAAATATCTGGGTTGTACCTCTCCAAATCCTTCAACAGAAACTGTCGCTCAAGAGTTAGCGACCTTAATGACCACCACTTATGGAAGCTGGTGAAGGTGGCAAGGATGACAAAGTGGTCCTCCCAAACCTCTTTCTTCTTTGATCTTACAAGGCATGCAGCAGTAACTTCTCCCCCTCTACCGTCTTCGGGGATATCATGAACTGGTGCAGAAACGCGTGCCTCAGGAACTGGTGTAGCCGATGGCTCAGAAACCAGACTAGCACTATCTGATCCCTAAAAAGTATTGTGGGATGAATACAGCTTGTCCCTGTGCTAGTATCTCCCTTGCGGCCTCGGTTGTATGGTCGGCTGCTCCTAAACAGAGGCTGAGTGGCCTTCTGACACTTCCCTAGACGAGACATATGAGCTAGTCTCGAAGAGGTCTGCACCTATCCTTCTCCTAGCTGTTGATTTCTTTCTTATTGTCTTTGGTTTACCAAGGGTTAAGGCACTCTTTTCTAGACCCCGAGAAGATTCGCCCCAGCCTTTTCAAGTGTCGCCTCGTCCTTTTGATCGAACAATTGTCTGTATCAAGCAAAGCTGATTGTTAGTTGAAATTCAATGTTCAAACTTACACATGATACATGAAAGTAAAGGATAAACCAGAGGACACCGTGGGTGTGTGTTGTTAAATCATACTTGTAGGGAAAGTTATCTACGATCCGCACAATTTCACTTGCAGACGCAGATGAGGAATTGCAGATCGTTCATTTTTATTGTGCGGCAGCAAAAGTGAAGTGTGGTTAGCACAATTTAACCTGCGGCCGCACCTCTGAGCCCCAAAAATTCCAACTCTCTGATGACAGGGAATTGCATGCGGCCGTAACAGGATTTCTACGGTCCGCACAATTAAACTTGCGGCCGCACAATGGAGTCTCAAAGTAGGGCCTCTCTGATGACAGTAAATGTATTGTTCTGCGGCCGCGATGGGAATTATGTGGTCTGCACATTTTAACTTGCGGCCGCAGATTCCTTCTTCACTATGTTTCCCGAAATTCAACATCTGCAGACCAAACAAATTCAAGTACGGCCACAAATTTCAAAAATTACGTATAGAACAAACTCTTCCACCTAGGTTTTTCAATTTCGTGCACAATTAGACATAGAAACAAGAAAACCACACGACTTCTCCTGAAAGATAGATGAACGCATAAAACAACTATTCAACATATGCGCTAGAGCGATTAAAACGAGAGCGTCCCTTTCACCGGGACAAACATTGTAAAAACATTAAATTATACTAAGCCAGTTCCCAATGAGCATTTATCAAGTTAACCCAGTTTAGATTTACCCCATATGGATGCACAATTGGACTCGAATAACTAATGGCCTAAAAAGAAACAAAAATATACAAATGAAACTAAATAAGAAGATTAGCGTGAAATTGAAGTATACCAGATAGAGTGAGTGTAATGAGTGAATGATAAAAGTGTCTCTGTGTGTGGGTAGATGAAATCTCCAAGAAAATTCACAGAGCACAATTTATAGTTCAGAGAGTGAAAATCGTAAAAATGGCCATATTCCTCTATTTATACTAATGGTTCGCTAAGGGAAATAAGTACAAGTGCGACAACACATTTTCATGTGCGGTTTGCACTCTATTACCTGGGGACCACATCTCACCTTTTCATCTGCGGTCCGTATATTTTTATGTGCGGTCGCAGATCGACCTCTGCACTGACAGGATAAAACATCAAAGAGTTGTTATTTTCATCATCTCAATTGTGCCGTCCACAAGATAAATGTGCGACCTCAATTCTCTTTTGCTGTATCACCAACAAATGTGCGGTCCGCATTCCTTAGAACACTTAGCCATAACTTCGTCCACAATTCCTGTAAATCACACTAAGCCCTGCAGCACACTTCAAATCAAGTTAGAACAAAAATAACACCTAAATACAAAAGAAAAAAGACATGAAAAATGGGTTGCCTCCCAAGAAGTGGCTGATTTAATGTTGGGCCACGACGCAGAATATCCTCAAGTGATATGAATGACCGCCGCAACGTGGCTATCTCCAACTTTTCCCAACTAATGCTTCACGCGATGACCATTGATTCAGAATACTTCATTGTTTTTGTTCTTCTAGTCTAATGCACCAAAAGGTATCACACCCATAATTTCAAAAGGACCACTCCATTTAGATTTTAGCTTCCTGGAAAAAATCCTCAACCTTGAGTTAAAAAACAATAAAAGAGCGCGCACCTTGAACTCTTTGTTCCGAATGTATTTGTCATGAAGATATTTCATCTTTTCTTTGGAGAAGGACTAACTTGTATAAGCATGGTACCAGAACTCATCCAATTCATTCAAATATGCATCGTTCAAGTTAGCGGCTATCCCTATCAAGATTCAACTTCTTTAGAGCCCACATGGCCTTGTGCTCTAGCTCCACTAGAAGATGACAAGATTTCCCGAACATCAACTGGTATGACGACTTCCCGGTAGGTGCTTTGTAAGACGTTTGATAAGACAATAATGCATCATGAAGTCTCTTGGACCAATCCGTCCGATTAGCATTTACCGTTTTGGACAAAATACTCTTTATCTCCCTGTTGGAGACTTCCAATTTCCCACTAGCTTGTGGGTGATAGGGAGTCGTGTTTGTGAGTGATACTATACTTGCTAAGTAAAGTGTCAAAAGCCTTTTTGCAAAAATGTGACCCCCAACTTATTACCAAACCTTGTGAAAATATTCTTCTTAAAAAATGCCACCACAATTCTCGCCTCATTGTTAGGTAAAGCAACAACCTCAATCCATTTGGACACATAATGAACCGCGACCAAGATGTAGGTGTTTCCACAAGAACTCACATAAAGGATCATGAAGTCAATACCTCACCCATCGAAAATATCAATCTCAAAAATGAATGGTGAGAGGAATTTCATTCTTCTTTGAGATTCCACTATCCCGTTGACACTAATCATATCTTTTCACTAACTCACTTATATCCTTGTAAAGAGTAGGCCAATAGAACCCGCAGCTAAGCACTTTGGCCGCCGTTCTTGCTCCACCATGATGACCACCATATGGTGAAGAATGGAAAGCCCCAAGAATTTCACCTTTCTCTTCATCTGGTACATATCTTCTAATCACCCTATCCATACAAATTGGAAAAGGTATGGTTCATCCCAATAATAATCTTGACAATCCCGTGTGAGCTTCTTTCTTTGAATTGAAGGGAACTCATTCGGAATGATTACACACACAAGAAATTTTTCTAGATCTGCAAACTACGACACCTCTTTCATTGAAATTTCCAAGAGTTGCTCATTAGTGAAGAAGTAATTGAATTCAAGGCCATTATGCAACCTCCCCTCCTCCTCCTAACGAGACAAGTGGTCTGCTATTTCTATCTTGGATATCAATATCAAACTCTTGCAATAAGAGCACCCATCTCATCAACCGAGCTTTGGAATCCTCTTTGCTCATAAGATAACAAAGCACCGCATGATCCGAGTGAAAATGACTTTTGCACCCATCAAGTACGTGCAAAACTTCTCAATTTCAAACACAATATCGAGGAGCTCTTTCTCCGTAATGGTATAGTTGACTTGGGAACTATTCATGGTCTTACTAGCATAGTAGATCGAATGATAACTTTTGTTGATATGTTTCCCCAAAATAAACCTAGCCGCTACGTCACTTGCATCACACATAAGTTCAAAAGGGACACTCCAATTTGGAGCGGTGATGATTGGAGTAGTTGTCAACTTGCGCTTCAACAATTCAAAATCTATCATGCAATCCTAACTGAAGTTAAACTTATTATCCTTCTCGAGAAGCTTGCACAATGGGTTTACCACCTTAGAGAAGTCTTTGATGAAGCACCGGTAAAAACCCACGTGGCCTAAAAAACTCGACACACCCCTCACCGAAGTTTGAGGTTGAAGTTTAGAATTCACCTAAATCTTTGCCTTTTAAACTTCAATTCCATTCTTTAAGATTTTGTGGCCAAGGACAATTCCCTCCTAGACCATAAAATGATATTTCTTCGAGTTGAGAACCAAATTTGGTTCTTCACATCTAGCCAACACTTTGTCCAAATTTGCAAGACAATATTAAAAAGAATCTCCAACCACCGAGAAGTCCTCCATGAAAACTTCAAGGTATTCATCCAACATGTCCGTGAAAATAGCCATCATACAACTTTGAAAAGTCGTCGGTGCATTGCGTAAACCAAATGGCATCCGCTTGAAAGAAAAAGTACCATAGGGACATGTTAAGGTTGTTTTCTCTTGATATTCCAGAGCAATAATAATTTGGTTATATCCCGAATACCCATCAAGAAAGCAATAGAAATCACTTCTGGCCAATCTATCGAGCATTTGATCTAAGAAAGGAAGTGGAAAGTAATCATTCCTTGTTATTTTGTTGATCTTGTGATAGTCCATACACATGCTGCAACCGGTCATCTTTCTTGTGGGAATCAAATCATTCTTGTCATTGGTGACCACCATCATTCCCCCCTTTCTTTGGGACACATTGAACGGGAGAAGTCCATAAACTATCAGAGATGGGGTAGACAACCCCGAAATCCAACCACTTGATAATCTCCTTTTTGACAACTTCTTGCATAGCCTCATTAAGTCTCCTTTGATGTTCAATAGATGGTTTGGTGCCATCCTCCAAATTGATCTTATGCATGAAAAATTTGGGTCTTATCCCCCGAATATCCGCCAAGGTCCATCCAATAGCATTCTTCCTCTTTTGTAGCACCTCCAAAGTTGAGTCCACCTGCGTGTTAGTCAAACAAGAGGAAAGAATAACCGGTAAACTAGAACAAGGACAAAGAAATTCATACTGGAGATGTGGAGGCAATGGCTTCAACTCCAAGGTAGGAGGCCCTTTATAGAAGGCTTTGTAGGAGGAGTTGTCCTATTTTCAAGATCCAAGGATAATTTTCGGGGTGCGTAGTTGTACGATCCCATTCATTGCAAAGAGTTCACACATTCCATAAAGCCATCAATCTCGTCATCACCAAAAATGAGCAAGACGGCCTCCAACATATAACCAATGTTGATTTAGCACTTTTTTCATCAACATTAACATCGGTCACCAAGTCCACAAATGAGCACACCTCTTTGCTATTTGGTTGACGAATGGACTTACACATATGGTATACAACTTTTTAATCACCAACTCGGAAGGTAAGTTCTCCATCTTTAACATCACAAAGATCCTTCCCGTAGCAAGGAAAGGTATCCAAAGATTGATCAGTACCTCATAATTAACTTCAAAATCTAGAATGACAAAATCCGCCAGAAAATAAATTTATCAACACGAACCGAAACATCTTCAATCACTCCCAATGGCCTTTTCATGGTACGAACAACCATTTGCAATCTCATAGAGGTGGGTCTTGGTTGTCCAATTCCCAAAGTCTTGAAAACTGAATACGGCATCAAATTGATACTTTCCCCAAGATCACAAAGATCTTTATCAAACTCGGCACTCCTAATTGTACAAGGAATCATGAAAGCACCGGTATCCTCCAACTTAGGAGCCATTGAATACACAATTTCACTCCCTTGATGAGTGACTTTGATGGTTTCAATATTTATTGATCGCTTCTTTGTCAAAAGATTCTTCATAAACTTTGCATAACTGGACATTTTATCTAAGGCTTCAACTAATGGCACATTGGTTGAGAGTCTCTTCATCATTTGAAGGAACTTCTTGAATTGATAGGGAGGTGGAGGCTAAGGCAATGGTGCACTGGTTCCGGTGTGTCAATAGTGTGTTCCCTAGATGTGTGCACCTCCTCTTGAGTCTCTTCCACACTATGATCAATGTCAATCTGAACTTGATCATTAGGTTGCACCACATTGTTTGGGAGCTCCTCTTCTTGTATCACTTGATCATCATCAACAAGTTGACTTTGACTCGAGGTGGGTGTGTTCCCTCCTCTTCCACTTCTTATGATAACTGCCATGGCATGCCCCGTGTTGTTTCCACCATTTGGGTTTACTACCGTGTCACTTGGTAGTTCCCATTTAGGATGATAATTTAATTCTTGAGCAATTTGCCGCATTTGAGCTTCTAGGCTGCAGATTGATATGTTGTGTGAAGTAAGTTGGACATCCAAATCGACATTCTTCTGCATCATTTGCTTGAACATTCTTTCGATATGCCCCATCTCATTTTTTGAGGAACTTGAACCATGGTAAGGATAAGGATGCGGGTTGCTCGGTTGTTGGTACATCGGGGGCCTTTAAAAACCCGACCCCCAATTTCCTTGATTGTTGTTCCATCCACCTTGATTATTGCCTCCCCAATTTCCTTGGTTGTTCCCAATCCAATTTCCTTGATTATTGTTGTTATTCCAATTCTCTTGATTGTTGCCTCCACTATAATTTCCTTGATTATTAGAAATCCAATTGACTTGATTGTTTTGAGGTCGCCATTGTTGTTGGCTTGGGACTTGGAAATTGTTTCTTTGTCCTTTAAAATTGTTCACATGTTGCACCTCATCTTCTTGTTCATTTTTGCAATCATCTTGCTCAACACTACAATATTCGTTCACATGTTCTCCACTCGATTTTGTACTTGTGGACCTTTGGTCCTCCTCTTGTCCACCATCATGTGCACTCCTTCCATAGCAGTGACTTGCTTAGGATTTTGCACTTGATTTAGTTGGGCCTTTTCTAGTTGAGTTGAGGTAGTTGTCAATTCGGAAATAGCTTGCACATGGTCTTTCAATTCTTTGTGGAGGTGGATCATATTCGGATCACCTTGTGGAACATTGGCTCGGATTTCCAAGCTGATGACGTTTCCGTCATCTCATCCAAAATCTCACACGCCTCTGCATAAGGCATAATCATGAAGTTCCAACCGACAAGTTGATTCACTACACATTGGTTAGTTGTGTTAATCCCACGTAGAAGGTTTGTTGAATCATGTTTTCCGTCATATTGTTGTTGGGACATTCCTTGACCATTGTTCTATAGAGTTCCCATATCTCGTGTAGTGGTTCATTCGGCTATTGTTTGAATTCCAAAATCTCATCTCGAAATGTAGCCATGTGTCCCGTAAAGAAGAACTTCGAAATACAACTTTTTCATCAATTCATCGCACATGTGAATTGAGTGGTTCGGTAATCGTTCCAACCTATCTAAAGATTTTTCCCGTACAGAGAAGAGAAAAATCCTTCGCCTCAATGCATCATTGGAGACATTCTTTTGCTTGCTCCCCCAACAAGTTTCCACAAACCCCTTCAAATGTTTTTACGCATTTTAAGTTGGAGCACCGGTAATGAAAACCATGTTGCTCAAGTAAAGTGAGCATCACATTGCTGATTTGGAAATTGCCCGCCCTAATAAAGGGAGGACTACAACCCTAACATATCCTTCATTTACTAATACCTAGTGTGGAGCCACTCGTGGTGGAGGTGGGGTTGGAACGGGTACATTGTCATGAGGTACCCGGTCTATCGGATTGGCTTATGGCTCAAGAGGTACCGCCTCTACTTGCTCATCCTCCGCATCCAAATCCCCAAAGGAAAATTTCCAAGATTATTGTTCGCCATGGTTGTACCTAAGATTTTGCATACAAGTTAGTAATATTGAAAGAACAGAAGATATTCCAAAAAGAAATTCAAATATATAGCTAACACCATTTTAACTCTGCGACAACGACGCCAAAAATTAATGATGTCCACAACACACCTCTATAAGATATATGATACGAGTCATATGCAATATATATTACCAAACTATGAGTCAGGGTCTAATCCACAGAGGGTTATAAGGGGTGTTAGGAGTATACACTTGATAAGAGTGAATAGACTAACTAAATTTGCACTTCCACAACAAAGTTTTGATTTCTACTTCTACTATTACTCTAATAACCGAAAGTTAAGGAAAATAACTAGAAATGAAAGATTGATTTTGGTGTTATTCTAAAGAGTTTATAAGCCTATGGATATGACCATGACCTAGGCGTTGCCTAATGGGTTAAAGATTTTATTAATTATTTTGTTGATTGGGGTGTATTGTAGCTCTCAACTCGATGTTACCCACTCAATACCTCTCGGTGAAAGAGTGATTTTGCCGAATTTGGCTTTCTCAAGCCCAAATGGGTATAGAAAAAATAGTTGATATGAGCTCAAGTTGGGTTCTTACTATCTCTAGTTTGAACCCATTAATTAGGCTTATGAAACTCTCAATTATCCCAATTCCTTGTTAGCCAATTTATCCTAGACTAGGTCCCTCATTCTCAAGTAGAGACTAGTTCTAAAAGGCATGAATCAATGTTTGCAACCATTAATTCTAAAATTGAAGCATGAACTAAGCTAAATAATCAACACCCAAGAATTAAATTAAATAACCATAAGGTTTACACACTAAGGTTGTGTCACAATCCTAGTAAGAATCTAGCTACTCATAATGGGAATAGAATAAAATAAAGAAAAAATGCAAATAAAACCCATAACTAAAGATTAAATTGATGAAATATAATGTTCAAACGTTAAAATAATAAAAAAATTCCTAAAATGGCAAAAGGTAACGACCATAATAGCTTTTTACTTCGAAACTTGAACTAAGCTTGTGAAACTCATCTATTTATAGTGGACCAAAACTCGTTGACAAAAATACCCCTCAAGAGGTTATGCGGACGCAAAATTCCATGTGCACTCCGCAGATTTCTTCAGATTGAAGGAGAGTGGGTTTTGCAGTCGCACATTTCTGGATTGCGGCTGCGAAGCAACTCTACGGCCGCACAATTCTTGTGCGATCCATACTTCAGCAAGGCGTTAGAACTTGGTCTTTTTGCATATTCTTTGAACATTGAACCTTTGTTAGTGAAAGTCCTGTCCTATGGGTCGACAATTTATGTGTGGTCCGCACATTGGTCAAAATCATATTGGGTGATGTTGCTTGGTTTGCGACCCCATATGGAATCCTGCGGTCCGCAATTTCTTCTGCGGTCGCAGAAATTCTTCTGCATGCCCCACTTCTTTTCCATTGCGCCTTTTAAAACATTGTGCCTCAGAACACTTCTTTTTGCGTCAGATTTCATCATGGGAGACCAAACTTCCAACATTCCTGAAATTTGCACAATTTTATTAGTTTTGGGAACGTAAATCAATAGTTTTGGACTAAAACAAAACCAAAAAGGTACTAATGAGTAGTCAAAATCCCCACTTATCACTATGCAAGTTAATTTACTCAAACAAGCATCACCGTTGAACAAGTAAAAGAATATTTTTATTAAAAATACTAATGCACTTATAACGATCCAACCGGTTGTTTTATGTTTTAGAACTGCATGCTTCCTGTAGGTTGGTTTGATAACTTATGACCTGCGGTGGTGGGTGGTTTGGTTCTTGAGGGGTACACATGTAATTTGGAACACTTTATTCCAATTAGAGGCTTAAGGTTGAAAAAGTTTACTAATTTAAATATTATGGGTAAACGACCGTCCAATCGGTATTTTGAAAGCTTCAATAGATTTGCATGATGATTTTAGATTTGTACATATGTTAAGTTCGATTCTCGGGTGTCCCGGCGTTGATTAGGTGTCCGGTAAAAAGTTGGAATTTTAAATTTCAGAGAATTTGAGAATTTTGGTTTGATGCTTGATTCTTGATTTTGATGTTTTTAAGTGTTTGAGCTTTTTCACAAGTTTTTATTGGTTATACAAGCTTGTTAGGATGATGAGACTAGGTCCGGGAGTTCGGGTGAGTTTCAAAGTGGATTTAGATTATTTTGAGCTAAGTCGGATTGTTGATTCTGCTGACAGCAACGTGAATTGCGATCGCGTAGTATGGATCGCGATTGAATAAAAGGCTTTAGCAAGGAGGTTTTTCTCTTTGCGATCACACTGGCATGTTTAAGATCGAGTACTATTGGCTAGGAAAGCATAACGATCGCATGGGCTGGTTCGTGACGGCGTATGAGGTTTCTTGGGGTTGAGGTGTTGCTATTCACGATTGCAAGCAGAGGGTCGTGATTGTGTAGGTATCTGCCAGGAATATCTTCACGATTGTGTGCGTATTGGTCGCGATCGCAATGCGTATTTTGGCTCTAGGGGTAATCAATATCCAAATCTCGGGATTTAGCTTATTTTCACTACTTTTGAAACCTAGACTTTGGAAGGTGGCAACATTTAGGAGATTTTCACCCCATGCGTGAAGGCGAGTATTTTCTTACTTGATTTTTATTATATATCTTAATTACCTATTTTTTTCTACACCTAAAATATGGAATTAAGGAGTAAAATTTATTGATTTTGTCTAAAACTTAAGAAGACATATTTTGGGGGTTTGAACATCACTTTGAAATAAAATTTAGAAAATAATAAAATATTTGGACTCATAGGATTATGGATCAACGAGATTTGACTTTGGATTCAAGTTTTGATCACATGGGTCCGAGTTGGTTTTTATTAACTTTTGAGATTTGATTAAATATTGAAGTTTTATTGTTAGGACTTATTCTCTATGATTTTATTAGACTCCGTTAAGTATTATTTGGTTGATTTGGGGCTCAATGGATGGTTAATAAGGGATGTTTGGCGTACCTGGCTTTTGTTTGAGATGTTAGTGTTGGTACTCCTACTGTTGACGTAGTTCTAGTAGTAAGGGAGTTTGAAGATCTGGTCTCTGCAGACCTACCAGGCATGCCAGCCCATAAGGATATTTATTTTGGTATTGATTTGGTGTCGGGAACCCACTTAATATCTATACCACCCTATCACATGGCTCCGGTGGAGTTGAATGAATTGAAAGAATAGTTGCAATAATTGCTGGATAAGGTGTTCATCATGATTAGTGTATCTCCATGGGTGCACCAGTGTTGTTTGTAAACAAGAAGGATGGGTCCACGAGGATGTGTATTGACTATCGACAGTTGAACAAGGTTACCATTCGGAATAAGTATTCGTTGCAATGTATTGATGATTTATTTGATCAGCTTCAGGGTGTTCTCAAAGATTGACTTGAGATTGGCATATCACTAGTTGAAGATTAGGGCTTTGGACCCAAGATGGCTTTCAGAACTTGTTACGGTCATTATGAGTTTTGGTGATGTCTTTTGGTTTGACTAACGCCCCAGAAACTTTCATGCATTTGATTAACAGTGTGTTCCAGCCTTTTATGGATTCTTTTATGATAATGTTAATTAATGATATTTTGGTATACTGACATGTGCTAAGGAGCAAAGTTAGCATTTGAGGATTATGCATCAGATTTTGAGGAAGAATAAATTGTATGCTTAGTTCTCTAATTGTGAATTTTGGCTGGACTCGGTGGTGTTCTTGGGTCACGTGGTATCTAGTGATGGGATCAAGGTGTACCCAAAGAAGATTAAGACAGTTTAGAGTTGGCCTAAACCTTCTACTACTATAGAGATCAGGAACTTATAGGGTTTGGTTGGTTAATACCATTGATTCATAGAGGGATTTTCCTTTATTGCAACCCCATTGAATAAGTTGAATCAGAAGGGTTCTCCATTCAGATGGTCGGATGAGTGTGAGGAAAGCTTCCAGAAACTCAAGACTGCTTTGACTACGACTCCAGTTTTAGTATTTCCTTCGTTATAGGGTTGTATACGATTTATTATGATTCTTTGTGAGTTGGTCTTGGGTGTGTGTTGATACAGGACGGTACGGTGATTGCCTATGTTTCACGCTAGTTGAAGCCTCATGAGAATAACTATACAATGCACTATTTGGAATTAGCAGCTATTGTGAATGTGCTCAAAATTTTTAGGCATTACTACTATGGCGTGTCTTGTGAGGTGTATACGGATCATCGAAGTCACCAACATGTGTTTAAATAGAACGATTTGAATTTGAGGCAGTTAAAGATGATTTGAATTTGAGGCGGTATGTGTTGAAGGTGAATTATATCACTATTATTTATCATCCAGGGAAGGCTAATGTGATAGCAAACAACTTGAGTAGTAAAATGGAGAGTTTGAGGAGTTTGGCATCCATTCCAGTTGGGGAGAGGCCTTTAGCTATTGGCGTTCAGACATTAGCTAATACATTGGTGATATTGGCTATGTTTGAGCCTAGCGAAGTTCTCGCTTGTGTTGTTGTGTAGTTGTTCTTGTTTGAGCATAATAAGGCTCGCTAGTATGATGATCCTATTTTCTTATCCTCAGGACGGTGGTGCTAAAGAGGTAACTGATGGTGATGATTGTGTATTCCGGCTTCTGGGTCGGATTTGTGGTCCTAATGTGTACAGTTTGAGGGAGTTGATTCTTGAGGAGGGTCATAGCTCGCGATATTCTATTCTTCCAGGGCATACAAAGATGTATCGTGACTTGAAGAATCATTATTGGTGGCAGAGGATGAAGAATGATATTTTTGGGTATGTTGCGCGGTTCTTGAATTGTCAACAGGTCAAGTGTGAGCTAATGAGACCAGGTGGTTTTCTTCAGAGGTTAGAGATAACATCGTGGAAGTGGGAGGCTATGGAATTTGTGGTAGGATTGTCACTCACCTTAAGGAGATTTGATGTTTTTAGGTCATTGTGGACAAACCAAGTCTGTGCATTTCATTCGAGTCATGACTTCTACACATCAGAGTAGTTGGCTAAGATCTACATCGAGGAGCTTGTGTGTTTCATCTCGGATCATGGAACTCTATTTATATCGCACTTTTGGAGAATCGTGCATCATGAGTTGGTCACGCAGGTGGAGCTGAGTACAACAGTTCACCCTCAGACTGATGGGCAGTCTGAGCAAACCATATAGATCTTAGAGAATATTTTAAGAGCTTGCATTATTGATTTTGGTGGCCAGTGGGATCAGTTTATGTTGTTAGGAGATTTTTGATACAATAACAACTACCAGTCATGTATCAAGACGGTACCATATAAAGCCTTATATGGGAGGCGATGTCGTTCTCTAGTTGGTTTGAGCCTGAGAAGACTAGGTTGTTGGGAACCGATTTGGTTTGTGATGATTTAGAGAAGGTGAAATTGATTCAAGATCGGCTTCGTACAGTGCAGTCTAGACAAAATATTTATGTTGATAGGAAGGTTCGCGATACGACTTTCATGGAGGGTGAGAAGGTTCTTAGAGTTTCGCCTATAAAAGGTGTGATAAGGTTTGATAAGAAGGAAAAATTGAGTCCTCACTATATCGTTCTGTTTGAGGTGTTAGAGAGGGTTGATGAGGTGTATTACAAACTTGCTTTTCCACCCAACTTTTTGGGAGTTTATCCGGTGTTTCATGTTTTCATGCTTCGAAAGTATTATAAGGATCAGTCACGTGTTGTATTTCAGTTCAGTGTGGTGGGATGAGAATTTGGCTCATGAAAAAAAGTCAATGGTCGTATTGGATAGGAAGTCGACTTGGGAAATTGGGAATGATGTGCGGAGCAGATATCCTCATATTTTTAGCAATCCAATTATTATTCTAGACCCATACGAGGACGAACGTTTATTTAATAGGAGGAGAATGTAATGACATGGCTAGTCGTTTTGTGTATTTGAGCCTTGGTCGCGTATTTGATGCTTCTCGTGCGTTTAATTTGTTGTTTTATGACTTCCGGGGATGGTTGGTTTGGTTTCGAAAATGTTTGAGAGGGATTTGAACCACTTAGTCTCATTTTGGAAGCTTAAGTTATAAGAGTTGACCAAGGTCTGAAATTTGTGCAAAGAACCACAGTTTGGTTATTTGAGGTTCTAATAGGTTCATATGGTATTTTGGACTTGGGCTTATGTTCGGAATAGGCTTTGGAGGTTCCTAGAATATTTTGGCTCTATTTGCCAAAGGTTGACAATTCGGAGGTTTGGAGAATTCCTTAGTTTGATCAGGGATTAACTTTGACGATATCAAATTCAGATTGTTATTCGAAAAGATGAAATAGGTATGTTTTGTCATTTAGAACCGGTGTTCCATTTTTAGATGTAATCCGAATAGGTTAGGCTTGAATAAGACGCTTGGAATGAAGTTTGGAAGCTAATGAACTTAAGAGAAGCTCAAGTTGTGTTTTGATAGTCAATTCTTGGTTTTGATATTAGTCATGGTGTTTTGAGCATTCGACCAAGTTTGGATAATGTATTTGGACATAATGGTGTCATTGGATGGGGTCCCGAGGGTTTTAGGTATGTTTTCGGGTGATTTCAAATTAATTCTCTTTGGTTTGGGACTGTTGATTTTCTGATTTTTAGCAGTGCTTCACGATAGCGGAGCATGTATCGGGATCGCGGAGAAGGGGAGCTGGCAGATTGAATTTTCCTCTTTGCATTCCCGTTGGTGGAGTTGTATTCTCGAAGAGATGGGAGCTGGGCGGACATTATGTCCTTCGCAATCGCAAATGGTGTGTCGCGATCGCGATGTATATAACTGGACAAAATATTAAGTGTTGTACTTTCATATTTTTACCCATATTCTCATATTATGAACCCTGGACTTCGGGTGGTGGATATTTTTGAAAGAAAATTCACTACTGCATTGGAGGTAAGCAATTTTTCACTTGGATTTGACTTAATATCTTAATTCTCAATAGATTTCAACACTTGAAACATGAATCTTTAAAGGAAAATTTGGGATGATTGTCTACAACTTAAGAAAGTGTATTTGGGGATTTGAAGGTCGATTTGGACTCAATTTTAGAATTTAATAACTTATTTGGTTTCTTGGAGTTATGAGTTGTCAAGAAATACCCCTTGACTCAGATTTTTATTGTGAAGGCCCGGTTTGACTTTTGTTGACTTTGGGGATTTGATTAAAAAATGAAGCTTTATTGTTTGGGGTTGTTTCCTATTACTTTATTTGACGTTATTGAGTTTTAATTTTATTAGGTTTGGACTGTTTGGATTTGAATTTAGACGGTAAAAAATTATTGCTTGTTTGGGTGGAGGTAAGTTTCTTGTCTATCCTTGTAAGAGAGATTATGCCCATTGGTGATATTATTACTACTTGATTCATGATTTAGGAGCCACGTATATGCGAGGTGACGAGCGTATATGCGTAGCTTGGTCTTGACCATATCTGGTATTTGTTCACTTGAATTGTGCTTTATTGGATCAAGTGATGTTTCTATTCATGTTCAAATTGATTCTATAATTACGTGATAGTTTATATTCATGATTTAGGAGCATGATTAGGGTTATGACTTGTTGAGTTGACATGAAGGGTAATGTGGCATGTTGAGATTTATTATAAATTCATAGTCATATACTTGCCTTATTTTCTCTATGATTTTTTATGGTATCTATGGCCTAATTAACTCATGATAATAATATGATTACGTTAGAACATGTAAAATACCTTATTCGGTAATTGTAATAAATTGAGTTACATGATTTGACATAGCCATCTCTTGGCCATTTGAGCTTCTATTCATATTTTTATTATAATGTCTTGTTCCCTTTTATTATATTATGTCATGCGCGTATACATGAGTGGAAATAGTGTTTATTGAGGAAAGTTGAGGATTTTGGCTATACGAGCACTTGAGCTGTATAGGTATTGATTATTTGAATGATGATGTTATTATTAAAATGGTTTGCATGCCGCAATGGTTGATTAACAATAATTAAGTATATAATGATCAACGCTTGGATATGGATCCATCTCAGCGGAGTTAGGTGATTACTCGTGTTACCATGGACCTTGTGAGCATAGGAACCTGTGATTCTTTTGGTGCTTTTTGGACATGTGGCATATGTTAGGCATACAGATTTTTGTTGTGAATTGTTTAGAAAGGGATCTTGAGCATGCATATGTACATTTGCTTGACAGGTTTCATGTATCATTCCACAATTTGGATGTTGATATCTTATTTGATTTCTTTTATTGAAAGGCATTTCTACATTTTGCATGAATTGTATTTGAGATTTTATACTTAATGATGATATCATGCCTAGTTCCATGTTGAATTATTCTTTCATCTGATTATTTGACTGTTACTGAGTGTCAAAGTTGACCCCTTGATACTGCTTGTTCGAGACTAGACTTGGTACGTATTGGGTTCTGTAGTTTGTAGACACACACATATTTTAAAACTTTGAATACCAAGTTGGATTCGGATTAGAAATTAATCATATATTTAGATTTGTGGGGATATGGGTCAATGATGTTTGACCTCGGAGTCAGGTTTTGACAATGTGGGCACATGTTTGCCTTTTATTGATTTTTGAGATTTGATTAATGATTGAAAATTTATTATTTGATATTTGTTTATATGACTTTATTTGATCCCGTTAAGTATTATGTGGTTAAATTTTATTCATTTGAGGAGAATTTCAAAGGGAAGCTATATTTGACTCTTAAACCGATTCAAAATATGGTAAATCTCTTGTCTACCCTTGTTAAGAGGATTTTTTTTACAAATTGGACTTATATATTGCATGCTATATAATTTGAGGATGATATATATGCGAGGTGACGAGCTTATATATGTACACTAAGGCTATACTATATTTGGGGTATATATAGGCTTCTTTAAGCCTTGATTGGTTGTTGGATCTTCTTGACGTATACTTTATTTGATTTTATCACTATGTGAGCTTATTTATTCATGCTAGAAATCATATTTTAGCTCGTGTCATCTTATTTGAGCACGATGTGTTATTCTTGATATTTCTTGATACACTTAACTTACTTGTAGTCATACTTTATATCATGAACATACATCTGCATCTTTATTTATCATGTCCTTGTGAAGTTTATTGGTTATTTCTTGAACATGTGCATAATTCTTTAGAGATATGTCAGGGCCCAAACTGGAGGATCATGAATAGCACCCGGGTCATACTTGCCGAGCACCAATGTATATTTTATCTAACCTTCTTTATTATCTTTAAGGGCCGACGAGATCAATATAAATGGTAGATATGGATCATGAACAATCAAGAATGAAAGATAATGTCATGAACATACATCACAAGGGATGACAAGACTGCTAAGAAACTACATATAAGGTACGAGCTACAACGCTGCCATGAAAGACTATACAACAAAAATTAGCCAACAAGGCATACCAAACTATACATGAGTCGACACTTGTTTAGAGACTCTAAAGGAGCATAAGTGATGAAACATTTCCGGAACAGGGCCCCATTGTACCCATAATATCTATCACAAAAATGTATACCAAGACCACGGCAAGTCCGGAGAAGGGATCTTGCCAATAACCGCTGAACTGGGAAGCCTATTGTGGTGGGTGGGGGGGGGATGCGTCTACCTGTCTATCAGGATCTGCAGTAGGACATGCAACATCCACAAATAAAAAGGACGCCAGTACGAGTATGTAAGGTAGGAAGGCATAAGTAAGAACAATAATGTAAGCAGGGATACAATATATACAACCTCTAACATCTAGATACCTCTGAGGGCTACTGATATAAAATGTGTGATACATACATATATATACAAAAACTTTTAAAACATACGCCTCTGCGAGAAACGTCATCATTATATTGTACCCGAACGTAATAGGCTCGGTAAAATGTACCCGGCCACGTGGAGCTCGGTAAACCCAAATGACCAGTGGTTGCAATATAGGTGCCCTACCCGGCCGACTATAGCGTGGCTCGGTAAAATAAAATAGATAT